>PVMI01039227.1:0-11578 GCA_008528875.1 Aulacorthum solani | reverse complement strand
AGCTAAATTATGAATTGAATGATAAAATATCATTGCATTAGTACCACCAAAAAATAATTCTGTGGCAGTTAAGAATCTATATTAGGTACTCAATATATAATTTTATTAAATTTGCATATTTCCATTTTTATTTATTTATTTTACTATCAGTCACCACATTTGGTTGAATTATTTTTATCCAGCGCATTTACTTTGATTATATTTTTTAATTTTAAAAATAGTTTATTTGTACATTACATTAATTTAGTATTGTTATTAAATTTTTGAGTCAATACTAAAATTCTGCGTGACGATATAAATAAGCAATAGCTTAAAATTAATTTTAATATTTAAAAAATGTCAATAACTTAAATATACTTAAATACAAAAACTCTTTAAGTCATAAAAAATAATATTTTTTAATTGAAATAAATTGTTATTATCGTTTAAATATCTAATTTAATCAAAATTTGAACTAAAAGTGTGTACAAAAAAAAATTGTGCTACTTTATTTATGGATTTCAGTAACACATTTTTATGAAGAACCATGTATATAATTTAAAAGACATACCTCTTTGAACCGTATGGTAAACGTTCAAGTTCTTTACTCACGAACAAACATTTTAGGGTACATAAATAGAAAAAAACTAAAAGACTAGACAATTTTGAAGAAACAAGAAATTTATATACCTGGAATAGTAAATATAAGTATAAATATCTGAGGCAATCTGTGTTTTACAGTTTTCGAATTTGAAAGTATAACAAAAAAACAAAATGGTTTTCGTCGGAATTAGGTTTCCAGTAAATGTTTCAGTTTTTCTACAATTGTATTATACATTTAAATTAGTGCTATGCATTTTTACTTTTGACAGACACAAATATAAATACGCATGATTGTAAAATCAATGCATACATCATCGCTCTTATCATCGGAATCTAAAAATATAAATAAAAATATTTAAAAATGAATACTACTGAATAGCTTCATATGCAGCCGACAACACCGTGACTGAATAAACTCCCACGAAGTTACTGGAATTATCGGAAATGTATTTAAATTTAAAAATAATGAGCATTCGGGTATCCAGAAAAACCATCCAAAATACGTGATAAAAAAATGGAAGACAATCATAACGAAATCCCGCAGGACGTCCAAACCGAAATACTATCATTATTACATATCAATTTATATTCTGTTGCGTTATAAATGTATAATAAATAATAATATACTACTGCGGGCTTGAGAATTATTATTATTATTATTATTATTATTCTCAAGTGTGCGCGCCAACGACATGCATGCTGCTAAATTGCATACTCTGAGTGCCGTCCATTGGCCAAACATATATTTTTGAGTGCGCAATAATAATAATAATAATAATAATGGTATGACGTAAGTACGAACAGTTCGCACGATCGCCTTGTAAACGATTGCCGGACATCAATTGAAGGCCATAAAACCGTAGACTTTCTCACAAGGACCATTGGACACCGCCCCTCCTCGCCAACACTGCTGATCATCAGCTGACCGGGACGTGGGTAACCGTGGCCGTAAAAAAAATAACGAAAATACAATTCTTATACATTATAATATATTATTATTATGATTATTATAAACCGCGCGGTTGAACCCGACCCGGCGACTATGATATAGCATCGACGACTTTCCTCCTTCGGTCGATATAGTAATTGGCAACTTCGTCTGTCGGGACGGTGACAAATAATGTGTATCAAACGTCTCTGGGTTTGCGTACGGACTGCTGGATCGTGTATAGTGAATAATGTGTATATAATATATTATAAATTATAATGATGTCGGTTTGATTTTGTTGCCATGAAATATTATGTCGTTTTTTGTACATTGCCCATTCCATTGTGACGACTATACAATCTGAGCTATTAGACCTCTGGAAATCCGAGACGCCAAAGTCGTTAGTATTTCTGTGAGTCACAGTGAAGTTACAGTGTAACTAAGATGTGTATAGGCATTTGTTAAAAATGTATAAGTATACGCATAATGTAATGCATCGATCACGTTTCATTATAATTGGCAAAGTATTTGTAGAAGTTACGTCGTAATCCAGGGCTGTATAAATAAAATGTAATAAATAGATTCTTGCGCGTCACTGAATTCGAAAAAAAATTTGTTTGCGACGAAGTTATTAAAATAATTTTGAACTTTTCGACTGCACTATTATATTATTTTTATACAGTGTTATAAAATACATAATATTTTATATTATACGAATTTGTGCCATAAAAATATGAGAACAACTGCCGATTATTGTGAATTGTGTGAGAGAGTATAATTGAGTGATGATTGGGGCAAAGCAAAAGTTTTAAGAATCTCACCTTGTTCTCCCCTCACCATCATTGTATCATCACGAACACAAACTGGAAAATGATCAGTGCCGGTTTTGTTGGATCTACGCAGCTCGCACCTGATGATATTATATTCGAGAGGTTTTACTTTTCCGCTCTTTTCACGAAGTCGGCGGTCGATGTCATTTTCTTAACAAAGAACGAGGTGCAGAATATGTATAAAAAAATAAATAAACGAGCAGTGCCGCGACGTTTTTTTTCCTCTTACACAGAGATTTTCATTATAGCGAAAAATTATTTTTGTTATCTTTTTCATTTTTATTTTTTACATCAAAGGTAGATAGAAGGTGTCACAACACCACGACCGTTGCTCACAGATGTTTTAACACAATAGGTCACCAGAGGGCCGTCGAATCATTTTTTTCTCTTTAATAATATATTTAAATGCGTACGGTCGAATGGTAAGGCACTTAAGCTTTTAACGATGAATATATATATACTTTTTTTTCTACAGAAACGCAAGTCCATGGCGGTGTTATATATTATTTAAGATTCCGAAGGCAACGAAGGAACTGTTGGTGTTAGAATTACATACTGTGTTGTTTTTTTTTGTTTCGGAAGTTTTATATAGATAGAGCTTTATCTTATCGATTGTAAAGTGGACTTCAAAATAGCTACTATCCGTCATATTTCACTAACGAAATCGTTATTGTATTGTTTGTCTTTAATAAATATTTATACAAATATTATTAATACATTTAATTTACGGTTGTATAATATGAAATAACCTATCGATTGAACAAACCGTTTGATTATTAAATTAATATAATAATATAATATTCTGATGATATTGTCAGAGAATCAATGTAAACAATTATGATTAAATATTCAATCACAAAATTATAAAATTATAACACTGCATTACTAGTGCACGTATATGGAATAATTATATTAACGAAACGAAGGCTGTACATTCGTATCAATTCAACTCCATATGTATATATATTTATATGTAGAAAAAATAGTGTTTAATTGTGAGCAGTTAAAGTAAACCACATGGGTTTTTAAGGAATTTGTTTAAAAAATAAATTAAAAATTAAAAATTATAATAAAAGTAGATATGTAATGTGTTTATAAAATAATACATTCCAGAAGCGAAATTAATTTGCTTTTCTTTTAATTATTTTCTATAAATGTATAAAAATGAAACTTTTTTCAATCTATTATTTTCAATTGTACGTCTCGAAATTAGCTTAGTAATTAGTTGACTTGCGGACTAGCTAAACATTTTTTAATTTCCACAAAAAAAACTTAAAAAGAATCTAGTATTTAATTTTCAAACTTTAAGTGTTTAACTTAAAAAATACTCCTATACAAAAACTTATTAATGCAAAAGTTGAATAAAACAAAAAGGGTAGAACATTAAAACAAATCTATAAATAGATCAAAAAGATCCAAAATATTTGGAAAATGTCTTGAAAATTCTAATGCAAATACTTATACTCTCGTATAATAACTACGATTCTTGTAAGACCTTGTTTTTGAATAAAAACAGATACTATTTCATGATCAAAAACTGGTTTTGATCATGTATTCTTGGTAAACTGAAATGAGTTTTCAAAGAAAAAATGTAAAGGGAGCTCAACTTTATTGAAAATTCTAATAAATTCTAAGAGAATCCTCATTTTGCAAAGAGACAGAATCTAATAAAATGTTTATTATGACATACTTTTCAGAACTACTTCATACAATGTTGTACCTACTTTTTTGTGTGTTCATGTACCTATTGTGTTTGTAGTCATCTAGATGCAAAATATTTGACATTTATAGATAATCGTAAAGACATGACATGTAATTGTTATGTTTGTTTATGACAGTGTAATTGTATAGGAAGTTTAAGTCACGGTCGAAATTTCATGACAGTAAATTTATGTAGTTTGAGACCGTTTTGTAATTCTTTTTATTTAGATTGTACCTTGTTTTCTAGATATGAAGATACTGCCATAATATTATCAATGTACTTCCAGTGAATTTCAAAAAGTTGTAATGACTTTTTCTTTGTAAATACGCTGATAAACAATAAAGTATAAAAAATTAGAAAACAGTGAATCGTAATGTCATGTGATACTGCGAGTGCATATACCATAGTACTATTAAATAATAATGTTAAAATAATAATATATAAGCCATGTAAATATCATGAAGTTACTACCTACATTGATAAAAAAAATCTCTTTTCAAACTCACATTATTTATTTTTATACGAATAGTCATTTGGATTAATCACAGTGGCGTTGGATTATGGAGAGCATAATATGTGTTACGGTTAATGACGCAATAAATTCAAAATTAATACAAAACAAGTTTTTATTTTATCTTATCAATATTCACATTAATATTGATTTACCATAACTGTCTATTATAAAAAAAATAGTTCTATATATTTTATCTTTCACATATATTATTTTAAAACATTTTAAATTAATGATATTAAATTTCAAGCTGCAAAATGGTGTTTTAGTGGGAGGTAAAACTTGACTCAACTATAAGTGGTTGGTGAGTGAAGGGAGCAAGGGCAAGAGCAATAAGTTTATTATAATTAATAAATTATAATAAATATTATTGCATAATAATATTTAATGCTCACAATACTACTTTATTTCATTTTAACTGTAAAATGCAAAACACCCGAAAGCGAAAAGCAGTAAAAATATGTTCGAGCATCAAAATCAAAAAAAATACGTTTTCTATTACAATTTTTTTTCTTTGAATCGTATCGTATGCGGTATCGAAGCACATTTGCATAATATACACTACTAGAGTTATAAAATAATTGTATTTCATTATACTGTAAACCTCATATTACATAATATTTAATGTTTTAAGCACGTTCGTAAAAGAAAATCATAGTATTAACCTCGGAATGTTTATTTCATTAAAAATAAAAAATATCATTGAGATTATTCACGGTGGTGCGAGCTCTTTATGAAGAGTATATTATTATATTTTTCAACGAATTCTGTCTGCGCTACAGTTCACTCATTTTTTTTTTTTTTTTGGTGTAGCAGTCAAATGAACGAAATAAATGTCGTAGTGAATAAGTAAGTATGGATGTACAACTGCTGTATAGCGAACATGTTTGTGACACTTTCTCTACACAGAGCTTAACATATATTATTATGTGATATTTTGCTATATTTGAACACCAAAATTCCCGGAAATGGAAGTACCTAACGTCAAGATTCAATAGGCATATTATGTGCATATTATTACTCACTCAAGCGATGAGTCGAATCTCTAAGACGACAACATACTTGTTAATTGTTTAAATACCTACAATTGTTTTTATATTTTATTATAAAACTATTGAGTATTAAATATAAAAAATATTTAAAATATTTTACCCTTATTATTTAACGCATTAAACATTAAGCAATTCTAAACAATTGTGGTCATCACTTGTGTTTTTTATGTATAATACAATAAACTGATAAAAACATCTTATAAGCAATTTATTAGAAAACTGAGAACTATTTGAAGTGGTTTTCCGCTGATTATTTTTAATATGCATATAAAAAAAGAAGTGTTTTAAGTTTATTTCTATTTGTCTACATTTGATGGCACTTAAAAATAACATAAATAATCATAAAATGTCTTTGAATAGCATTATTGGATTACTGAAGACATTTTTAGGTTAAATAAACACTTAACAACTGATCACTATTAAATATTTAAATCAAACATCGAATTCAATGTTAAATTCATCAACAAATTTATTTTAGAATACTTTCACTTACATTTTTTTTTAAATTAATTAATAACTACATTAATTGATGTACAATTTACAACCTACGCAAGTGGTTCTTACTTGATATAACCAGCAATATTTTTATTAATATGCCTATAATAAATAATTATATGGAACAAATATATAATATAAATATATTCATAGGAAATAATAAAATATTTTAAATATGTTACGGTACAAATTTGAAATCTGAAAAAACTCAAAATTATACCTATATTGTACATAACATAGTGTGCATATTGTACGAAACGTCAGAAAACCGATCATGCCTAACTGTGACAATAGAAAAATGTTGGGCGAATAAGTTTCAAATAAAAATTTTACGAGTTCATTATTTTGTAAAATAAATAAAAAATTAAATTAGCAATCTTCCAACCATAACCAAAGTTGAAATTTGGAAGCTGATGTTCATTCGTATATTCAACTTTTTTTGTACAATTTGTAACCCATTAATAACCGTTATCGTTTTATAAGCTATTTTAAAATTTTTATACTGATCAAACGTTAAAACTGTTATTTTCAAGATTGACATCTTTATTTTTAATGTGACCATAAATTTTTTCGTGGTGTTTAGTAAGTCGTATTATTTTCCTTGGTAAATTTTAGGACAATAGCTGGATCCTTGTAATTTGCAGACAAAGGGGTCTCAAAATATAACAAATATATGTATACGTTATTATAAAATAAATATATAGGGAACTTAATTGAACGTATGACGACAGTCGGTAAGTTTTAAATAATAATATGTGAAAGAATATGATATTATGTATATTAAGTATACTATAAAATAACTTTTATTTACATTACAAATTTATAATTAATTTCTAATTGTACAATTAACCAAGCTTCATGATTTTTGAAAAGCATATACTTTACTCTGTGTTGTATTTATTTAATATGTGAAAAAAATGTTATAAAATTGTTATTTCTTATTTTTAATTCGTTAAAAGCATAAAAAAAATAAAATACAATTATTAATAATTGATATTACTAATGAAGCAAAATACAATAGAAAATATAAATTACTTCTATTGAAATTGAAGTTGATATTATATAGTACGGTTTTTATTTGTATAAAATAATCATAAAAAAATGTACAGATAATATAAGTATTTATTGGAAAAGTATAATAAAAATATTATAAAATGGTAAATTTATTCAACTACCTGCGTAATATATTAGTTCCAAAAACGTTGATCATTTAGTAAAATATATTTAAAACAAGTTACGTAATATTTTATACACTGAAAAAATTGTGCATGTGAACCCATAATAAACAAAATTGATATTATACAATTAATTCTATTTTGGAATTCATTTTTAGTATGGAATACGGTCTGGATATATAAAGTGATACTACTAAATTCAAATTTATTAAAAACGATTTTGATACAAATAATTTCCACAAAAAAACCTATATAACCAAATCATTTTTTCCTACTCAATTGATTATTTTTAGAGCAGAGATGATTTACGTGTTGACATAGCGTTTTTACATTTAATTTCACAAGGGGGTGCAAATAATGCAGTTAAAAAAAAATGTCAGTATACGAATCAACATTCACCAGTCGTAAAACAAATCTATTTGATGGGAACAAAAATCATCGGATGCTGTTAATTCGTATTTCATTTTTGTTTAAATCTCTAATGGTTTTATTCAACAAGCAAAAAAATTATATTTTTTTTAACGTTATTTTTATCATTGAAATGGTTTTAAAATCGTTTTAGTTTATATAACTATGTAACAATAACAACTATATAATATTCAACAACAATAACAATAATATAGTACGAATGGGATTAAGAACGTATAATATATAATATTATAGACTATATATAGAGCAAGCATACAAACGAATCATTTTGGATTTTATACTGTGCACATTAAACGTTTTATTTTTATTGTCCATTTCTGTTATATTATTATTATTACTATTTCCTAATGGCAAACACATGTATTATGCCGGGCTATTCGACTCGATTGCGTTTTGATTGTCGTCTCAGCGAACGTCTACCGGAAAAACTCGGAACTCGGTTTTAGGGACTATTATCTGAACAGCGTACAGCACGTACCTATATGCAGTCTCAGTGGCTGATCATTATGAGGTACGGCATGGACCGTTAGGCGGGTGGGGCTGGAAGAGCTCGACGACTGGGATAGCTGCATTACAGTGGCGTAATCCTCCCTCGGCTCCAGACTAAAATATGGCATGGGGACAGTGGAGAGTATTACAAAGTTTTATTTCCGCCAATGGCCGTTTGATTGACCCACGCCAACCCACTCTCCTTGCCATGTCCGCCGAGTGTGGGCTTACGCAGTCAAAACGTTCCGCAAGTCTGAGGGTCCTTTCTCGCTTTAGCCACCGCCGTTGTTAGGCGCCGACACGCTTGTCATATGGCTCTATATACACATGCATATTGTGTCGAACATACAAAGTGTACCCAGTGAGGATTCGTCGGTTGAAATAACATTTTTAAATTATCGCCATTGTCAAATCCACCAGTCATACGGCAGCATACGTATATTATATTATATGCGGACAAAAATACTTTGTACATAATAATATTATTTGCGTGAATGTGTGTGTGTGTGTGTGNNTGGTTTGTGTGTTGTTGTGTGTGTTTTTGAGGGTGTGTGGGTGTGTGTGTGGGTGTGTGTGTGTGTGTGTGGATGTGTGATATAGACTAGATGAATCGATATTTTTTCGCCACCATAGTAGATCTCACTATATACTACACCTCGCAGACAACCCCTTCGGGTCCACAATAAACATTGTGAGTTCCGTCACGATGCAACAAAATCATCCACCTCCCACCCATCGCTTCTATCGTCTAAGCCCATCCGGTCTTTTAAAATGACAAAATCGTCTTACTCTCTCATCCCGTCTCGCCATCTTTCTCTTAAGCATACACGCGCACGCACACTGCACGCAGTGTGTGAACAGTAGTCGCAGTACTCGAGGTATATTATTATCATCATACATCGACTGCAGGGTGGAATACAATCAGTCGGATTTCGCACTTATTTTATTCCCCTGGCGACGTCGACGACGACAACAACATAGTGCAAATCTGCGAAGCATGGAAACGTTTTAGAAATCAAAATATAACTTTATTGTAAATACATAAAGGTACAACAATCAGCAGTTTTACGTGTTCTTATACTTATACGTAGACATCAAGAGTTTCTGTAATGATCGAGAACCGGGTAAAATGCACGAGTTTTAAATAATAGAAGTAAAAAAAAAAATGATACTTTAATGGAAATAATACGTATATATCAACGTATTGCAGACGTATGTTCCGCTGAAAAGGACACTTGTAAATAAATTATTATTTCTTTCATCTTAAACATTATAGACTAGAAATTAAATGTACCGAAATACTTCTATAGATATATTTTATAAGATTTATGTCGATACAATACAAACGTAATTTATTCATAATGTACAACTGCTCTAGTTCTTTGATTTCGTTCTATCTCCAAAATCATAAATAGCTATAAGAGAGTAGCAGAACATTAAACTTACAGTAGGTAAATTTCTACAAGTATATCTCTTATCGTCGTAAGTTAAGAGCAAAATTTTTCATGAGGTAGTATGGTTTGCATTAAGCTTTGGAGATTTTATAAAAAAAAAATAGAGAATATCATTGGCCGAGTTTTTATGCCAAACTTTGTAATGAAATATTTTGCACTAATTGTTATATTTTATGAGCATATTGGAGGATTATGCTAGGGATACCCGAATAACATTTCAGGGATAAATTGTCGTTGGGGAGACAGTGGGGGTAATCTGAAATGAAATAAAATACTTTGTAAGGTCAATGACAATATGCACTGTAAATCGATTTCCACATTTTTAAACCAGACAACGTCGAAAACATCCAGATATTGCTGTTGCCAAACGATGTTTTTCCAATCTAATCCAACAACTGAAATGTCTCAGCACTTGCACGTTGAGCTTAGATAAATGGAAGATCTGTAAACGATTGATGAGGACACAAAGAAAACAAAGAAAATCCGAAAAGCCTCACATAAAATGTTCATAAAGAGCAACCATACATATAAATGTATGTAATATATACTTTTCGATGGATCCTATAATGACCCTTACACCGAATAATATGACGATCGTATTTCGAGGTTTGATAATATAAAAAATACAACTTTTTTTATAGAAATAAAAAAACACGTAGATTGTTCAATAATCCAATGCTTTAAATTTTCTTTCTTGTGCACTTGATAGAAAATACATCGTGTCTTGACTATAAAAATGTCGGACTTATGCAATTTACCAATCATAATAATAATCGAAATCCTTGGAAAATATAAAACAACGTTAGGTTTATGTATATAGATATTTATATAGCAAAATTATAATGTAAAAATTATGTTTTTAAATAATTGTAATCATAATAAAAAAAATGTTTTCTTTGAACTTTTCTATAGTAATACTTAGGGTTGGCACACCAGGAAATTCCCCAGATCAAATATTATCAGGAATGCCAAAACTTATCAAAAATAACAATTATTTTCAGTTATTGTTTCGTTGATATTTTAGAAAGTCACATTTCTTGATTTGTGTACTTTTTACATAAGTATAATAATAATATTTCATATATATTGGTAATTTTAAAATAACCTGGTAAAATCGTATTATGATTAGTAGAGGTTATAGTTATCCGTCATTATGGGCACCTACAGTTAAGTGTGATCTAAAAGAGTTTCCACTATAAATTATACAGCTGTCATTAACTCATCAAGTGTTAGTTTGATACAACACATTTACTAAATAGATCGTTCTACCCATGGTAAATTGAACAGCTGGTATGTCAGCAACTCTCTGGTAATCATAAAATGGCGGTCGGCGTGTGCCTATATTATCAATTCTACGTTTACTTTACCGTGGTAGAATAATTGATAACATTCGTGAGTCGATTGCCATTTTATGCTTATCGGAGAAGTTCTGGACTTCAGTTCCTGTGCAACTGAAATTTATGCTGGTGCCGGTGCAAGTACTTATGCAAAATTAGCCAAATTGATAACCATAAGAAAATACCAAACAATGAGAACGAATCGATAAGTCCAGGCCATCACTCTTCAGTCACATAAGCTAGCACTCAAGTGTCCCGAAAGTTTTTATCAGAATTTAAATGTCCAAGAAAAAGAATAATTTGTTATTATAAACTCATCTTGTATAATTTTATAATTGATATTACCTTTCGGAAATATCTCTTTATTTCACCACATATATTTATTTTATAAATCGTATTTCCATCAATCCTCTGATATAGCATTAATTTCGCCAGTGCAAGTACACAGAATAAATATTTCAGTTAAACCTAATTTTCAATTTTTATATTTTTAAGAAGTAGAAGTGTTAAACTTGGATATTTAAATGAAATACTTCATTATATATCCTTAGGGTGGATAAACTATAATTCATCCACACAATTTCTGTACTGTTC
>PVMI01039133.1:0-19718 GCA_008528875.1 Aulacorthum solani | reverse complement strand
TGTAGCACGCGTCGCTCGTTTCGGATTTATGGACGTCCATTACGAACGCGCCGACAACTAATACATGACTAAGACGAGGTATATAATATTATTATACTACTCAATAATAACACAAGAGAATTGTTATGATAACGAGATTAAGTGCACAATAACATTTCGACTCGGGGGCCATTAACGCGAATGACAGATCAGACGTCCGACGTCGTGCGGCGGCGAACCGGACCACTTATTATATTCTTATTATGTTCGTGATTTTTTGTTCTTTGTTTTCGCTCAGCAACAACATTATCGAAACGAGTTTATATAAGGCACCAATCCAGCTCCTCCAAGTACTCTGGTCTGACGTCATCGTGTGATGCTAGTCGGGGGTGGTAATTTTAAATGAATATAATAATGTTAGAGTTGTATGGAAAATAGATCATATACTTCTTCATATGAGAATGGTCAACGCAAATCAATAATGTCGAAACCCGGTTTGTTTTTACAATATCGTAAGGCTCAATTTAAAACGAAAGAAACAATCGTGTTTTCCATCACAGTTTTAACATAATAATATAATACAATGCTTATGCCAATTGCCAGTTATACCTATAAATTATAATATATTATGTTATACCTATAAGACTATAAATTTAAGCACATTTTTTCTTTTAGTTATTGGTAGGTACTGTATAAAACTATAATGTATATATTTATACTTCATATTATACTCATATATGTTAACCTCGACATTTTACGACCGTATAGAGATTGGAAATGAACCGCGTTTAGTACTAAGTTGTTTGGCACACAACGCACATAACGTGATAATAATATGGTAATTTTTAAAAAGTGACGATATATTGCTAGCGGGCATGTAAATGGAAATATTTACTCATAATTACTGTGTCGCCATGAAGAAATTCAATAAAAATTAACAGCGTTTCTAGATTAATAAATTATTTGAAAATAAAATTGATAAACCATTGTATTTATCTATAGTTTTCATATTCACTATACTGTGTAGTGTATTCATATATGTATTCACAATGTTCACTTTTACTTCATGCATATTATCGGTTTTTCATTATATAACCATGATTTCAAAATGTCTAAATCAATGATTTATTATATTATTCTTTGTTTGAAACTTATTTAAATAATATAACAAACACTTAAATACTAAAAATATTTGTGTTATAAAATACATTTTATGAGTAGATTTTAGAGATAAAATGGATATTGTAAAATATTTAATTAATTAAATTAAATTCGACAAACTGTATATATTTTTATAATAGTTAAGTTTGTATTAGGTATAAACAAAATAAGAAAATACTAGCTATTATTATTTTATTGGATTCCTATACAAAAAAAAATCGATTTATAATATTCTCATTTTATACTCTAATAATATTCTAAAGTGATCACAATAATATATACATAATATACTATTCAAAGTTTCACCAAAATAAATTATATTGATTGACACCAAAAAATTATATATTCAAAATTAAAAAAAATGTATAGTTTTTTTTATGAAAGAAAAATGTTAATTCCATAGTATAATCATTGTTTGGGAAAGACAATTAAAAATGAAAACAATTAAAACAAGTATAATGAAAATGGTTAGAAAGTTATAAAAAGACAAAAAGATTATAGTGTGATGCAAGGAAAGTCGCGTTGAAAGCTAGCAGCCGTTTAGTTAGGCGAAATTGATGGAATAAAGGTTTTTACATATAATTTTTATGGCGACCTAAATACAGTATAATACTCGGTAATTAATTTTATTTCATTTACTTATACTAACTAGAACAATAATAAAACTGTCCTTACAAGTCGAATTTTAAGGCCGATAAATTATTATTGTGCATTATAATTAAAACGAACCTTCGAATTAATTTCTTCGCCAAGAACAATCTATTGTTTTGTTTACACAGTTTCACACATCGTTGGTATTACGGGGTATACGACGAAAATAATTAAGCAGAACCACTATATTATAGTAATATGTAGCATGATACTAGCACTCGTTGTTTATATTTTTATGAGGTCCATATATATAATATGTCTCGTTCTACCCGTTGACCTTCTGTGGCGACGTTTATGTTTGTGTAATAATATAAAGTCGAGTTTTGTCGAATTACAATATAACGTATACACTATTGTATACTCTATAGCATATGATACACATTATTATTATATTATTATTTACATTTCAATATATGCGTTTCGAGTGCGTGTAACGTAAGTTTCTTTTCATCGCGCACGCGGCGACTGTTCAAAACACGAAAGAATCGTATTCACATATATATATATATATTTATTATATTATTATATTATATACTCTGTCTTTTGTTGGGAAATTAGTCTGAGGAGTAATTAAGGAGTCCCGGAGACACGTGCGGCAGTGGCACCGAACGCTGTACTCTGTATACGCTGTTGACGTCCACCGTCGTCGTCTCCTCTCCCGATCTTCAATCCGACGACTCCGTATTATCTATTCGCTCCAATCCTTTCGTACCTCCACCATTATAACAATAAACCGGTTTTCTTTTCGTAAACCATGTACCTACCTAGTGTACCTATGACGACGACGACGACGGTGGCTCGAGAAGCGCTCTCGCGCGCGTGCAGTGCGTACAATATACGAGCTCGCGCGCGCCACTCACGCTCCTCACGTCAGGATCGGAATAGAGATTAACAGTATATACGTATACTTAGGTATTATTATTATTATCATTATTCACTCGTCGCCATATACTAACCGTTTTCCGACGCGTCGGCTTATGTGTATTCAAATCCCCTTCGCCGTCGGTAAATCGGCGCTGCTGCAGCGGCGTAGTCTGTACGTATATACTATTGCTGCTATAGTTATTATAATTTTCTGTACATGCGCCTGACGCGTTCGACAACGCGTAAGTCGTCGTCACGTTTTCTCGTATGTATATCAGAATGCTCGCGGTCTGTACGGCGTGGCGCCCTTGAACCCGGTTTCTTTATTTATTTTTTTTCTAAGGGGTACGCCTCGGGATCTTATGTATTATACATTTGACTGAAAGATCAAATAAAGTATACTTCTCAATTTTCCCTCTCTAAATCCAATATTTTTCCTGAAAAACTATGTATTTGCACTGTAAAATTGTTGATGTTATAGTGTTATACTGCACTCCCGAGCTAAAAACAAAACGGTTATGTTATAAACTGGCCAAGTTCAAATATGTTTATGAGTTTGTAAAAAAATACTGTTCGATAAGAAAACCTTAGAATTTTGTGTCAAAAATATAGATAATTAGCTGGTAAATTTTTGAGATTTACTATAGAGATAATATAGGTGGCGTTGAGTGTCGACTTTGAACTTTTGAAGGATACTCATTATAAGCAGTCTAAATTATGTGTTTAACATATTATGTGTATTACAAAATATTTGTTGTTTATACCATTAATTGGTTATAATTTCAGAATCACAAAGTACTTAAGCCCCCGGCCGTAGGTAGCATTGCATTGGTTTCTTATTAAATAATAATATAAATTGATATTTTCAAACTTCTACTCCTGAATACCCTCCTTAAACGGAAAATCTTAATACGATTGAGATTTTGTATAATATTTATTTAGATTTGTTTTTCTTTTTTTGGCGCCATTAATTGGATGACCGTTGTTACAGACCGCAGAGACGCGTATATATATATAGTGATTGCGTAGGCGACAGATATAGGTAGGTACGACGCTCGTAACGATATTATAATATTATATTATGTAGGATCTTTCCGGTCACCACGCACTACTGAGCCCGCCCTCGGAGATCAATATTTGTCGCCCGACACCCGGGGGGAAGCTGCAGAGTAAAATACAAGACGACGAGTGGCTCTGTGGCATTAGTGGTGGTCGTCCACGCGTACCTACGCTCACGAGACTCAACTCAATTGTACGGCGACGGAGGAGGACAGAGATTACGCGCCGGCGACTTTAACGACGACCGCGGCGGGACCACGCGTGTAATAGCCGCGGGCTTCCGGTCGAGGGCAACGTCTGCGCTGGGTTATTATAATCTCGACATATTATAAACTGTAATAATATGTTACCCGTGTACTCACCCGAAAAGTCATTAACCATCTCAGTTACATACATCACACTTAGTCGGGTTCGTTAAAGAGTAAATACTAAGTATAGTGCCAGTCAGTGCGGTGACCGAAACTTTTATAACTTTCGAGGCACAATTTTTTTTGGTTTATTTATACTAGTTACTAAGTGTATAATATATCTTTTACAATGAAGAAATTTAAAATATAGTAGTTCTATAATATAAGGCAAATGTTTTCTTATACTTATACCTATTCATACGTTATAATCCTACACGATTTAAGCTCAAAATACTATAAGCTTCAGTATTACAAGAAATCCCTATTTTCATATTTAAATAAGTACCCTGTAACCACTAACCGCTTGTTACAGAAAATAATTTGCTCAAAAAACTAACCGACAGCCACGTTAGTGTTTTAATCCAGTAGTGAAATTTCAGAAACCTCTTTCACCTCTCTCTCGCATTACATAGGAACACTGAAATTTTAGCGAACTATTTTATACACTACACTAAATTGTTTATGCAATTACCATAATTTTTTTCAGTAGTAAAAACTAAACATTATAAACTCGCTTCTCCGCGATAAAGAAATTTCACGAAATTAAATGTTTTAGCTAAAGAAATGTGTCATACGGATAATAAATTGTACTCCGTCCAACGAGAAACCGGTCCTTTATGATTTTGCGTATTATTGGTTGTGTAATATATTATTATGACGTATATTGTGTTTACGTATGTATATATGATATTATATACGGGTTTTAAAACGGTGTTTATGTTTGATGGATAGTTCCTGCTTAGTGCTTTCCAAGTTGTATATGTTAATGATTAAGTGAACGTCACTTATACAGTTTATACCAATGATAAGGGATTAATTAATTATATTTAAAAAAAATATATTGCCAGACATACTGTCAGCGTTATAAATTATAATAAATCGACTATCGATTTATTTATATTTGCATTTATTGATGGGTCGTCAACATTATAAAATGCGTATTATGTATACAATATAGCCACATTGCACATAGTACCTAAACATTTCTTCTACTTCGATCGACGCGTAACCGTGGTGAATACAGATTTTAACAACCGTGGTTAAATATTAAATAACAGGAGAGTGTAAAATATTTAACGATTCAACTATTCAAGTACTTATATTGGGCTGAACACAACATCTGGGATCCATATTATTATATAATTAGGTAGGTCGTAGGTATTTATTGTTACCATACGTATAATAACAATCTATCGTATAACTCAATTAAATCAAGTGTCTCCTCGTGATTATTTTTTATCCTATTCATACGTAATTTCAAATTAAGCCCCCCCCTTGCCAAGATAATTAATTTAGATACTCTATTGATACATGGTGGTGATTGGCGATTGTTGTATAACTGATTAATAACGAGTACCTATACTTATATTTTTATTTGATTATAATACCTATTTATTGTGTATTGGCTTGTACACAATATTTTCACTGTATCTACGAACGGATGGGTTTGACTCCCCCTCACTCACACACACAACAAGGAATTGATCTAGGGATACCACTACTTCATCGCAGTATTCGATTTCCCTCTTTTTAACATTTCATTATTTTTCCAAAACGTCAACGAAATATTCGTTGTACGCAATTTATAATTATGCAATCGAAATCCAATTACATCGAATCATCGTGTGGTCGGTTAAATAATGTTAAAAAAACCGGAAAATAACAATAATAACATACTAAAAAAAACAGAACGATCGGTTTAAACAAATCGAACAGTGCTTTTCGTGATTTTCGTATGCTGGAAAATGGATACTGCAGTAGAGGTACCTGCCGTTATACTATACGGAGTGATGGAACAACGCGAATTCGCGCCGCGCGTACCAACGTTTTCGGTTCGAACCGAATCAATCGATTGATTAACCGTGTGTACCTTAAATTATATTATTATTTACTGTGCGCGCGACGAGTACCTTCCGATCGGGTAAAGTTATTTAAACTCTTTCCGGGCTACCGTCGCTCGAGTTTAGCGGAATTCGTGTTTGATCAATACACGCTCGTTATGACACTACACTAATATTACACAATACACGGTATACGGCCATACGGGCATTGTAAATTCGGAGTCGGACGCGATTTTATAATACCTAGCTATATGCGAGTTGGGTTTTTACAGCGGTCGTCGTTGTGTGCAATGAAATAGGTTTATTATTCCGATTGTTTTCACGTTTGCTGTGTGAAAAAAATGAAAACAAACAAATAGGTAGGTACTTTGCGCAGCGACAACGGTTTGTGCGGGAGTAAAACCTTACCTAGTATATTATACAGTTGTACACCAGCACAAAGCGCGTATTATTATTACGACCGTAGCGGGCTTTCAAGTCCTCGTCGCGACGTGGTCGTGGGGGCGGAATACGACGGTCGTCCGAGATGCAAAGACGCGGAGAACAATGGCCCTCGTAGTAGTCTGACCTGCCTCCGATACGTTGCGCGCGTTCGTTTTCTTCGCCGTCGCGTCGTTTTTATGGCGGGATATCGTATTATTTATTTTTTACTACACGATGATGTTTATTACCTGCGCGCGAGAGATCTACACAATCTCTCGGGGCCCGAGACGTGGTGCGCGCCTGTATTATTATATTCTATACTATTATTATACTCTACTACATTATAGTAAAAGTCGTAGTAAATCCCCTGCGGGTCCCGAAAACCGGTTTCTCGCCATCGCGCCCGCCGACCGGCCAGGGTTGCCAACGTGCACGGTTTCTCGGCGCCAAATCCAAGGACAGCAGCGCGGCACGGTCGGCCGTCACCGCCTGCAACAACGTGTACCTGCCTATGTAGTACCATAGGTACCTACAATAATATTATTACACAGGTACACTCCCGTATTCGCAATTATAATACTTCGTTTATTATTGTTTGTATTTTTTTCTGCCAAATTCTAGGCCATAGTGTCAGTAGATTAACGCGTGGAGTCGTTACATCATTACATTCTACTCTCGATCGATTTGGCGGACCCCGAGAGAGGCGAGAGTGGCGTATTATTTTAGAAGAATAGTTTGCAAATTTGCAATTACTGACAAAAAAGAAAAATGTTATCCGAATTAAATTGGCCGTTATTATGTACATCATAATGATGTACATTCTTTTCAAACTTAGAATTTTTTAAACTTTCACGACGGTGGTAAATATATATTATGTGCACTGCGCTGAGTACAAATCGTAACAAATTAACAACATTATATAATGGTTTAGTTGTAAGAAATATCGATTAACAATTAGTCATCAATCTACGATGTTCTAATAATCGAAAACACAACTGGTTTCCATAATTGATTCGTCGATGATTATGCTATTGTGGTATTTTACTATTTTACGTCTACCAGAGGTATGTTAAGAATTTAATTGCACGACGCTAATGGGAGTTATAGTGCTACTGAGTATATTAGTGTATCGCTCTTCAAATGTTTTCATCGCTCATAAGAACCACTTGATCTTCAGAAATACTATAATAGCCCATAGGTACTTGTATAGAACCTACGCAATTTTCATCGTTTAACGTATCAGGAATCAGGATACTTATTCGAAACGCTTTCATCGGCCAGGACTACGATGTCAACGAAAATAATAAAATTAAAAGATGTATTAATGTTGGTGTATATTAATTTATGCATAATATTATAAATAATGGTAATTGTAAAATGACATATTTTGACATGCAGGTGGGGTTGGGCCTTATCGTTTTGTTTATATTTTTTGTCTTGTATAAAATCTGTGGAACGTGCCTTGACGTATCTTTTCGGGCATGTAGAGTGACAATTGATAAACAGCCTATAAATCGTATGGCGAGCAACCTAAGTGTACAACGCATTGCTGGAAAAAATTGCTTATACGTGCGTTATTGATGCGATCGTCGATGATAAGTAAGTTCTACCACACGGAGACAGCATCAAGTTACACGAATGGAGTCGGTGTGTATAATATTATGAACTACCTCAGCTAATATAATATATATGAAGAAAAAAATGTACTGTATACGTAATGTCGTAATGTTATAAAAACAACACCTAAGAAGAAGACGGAGAGACAGTGATAATATGATATTATTATTATTATTATTATGTTCCACGGTGTTTTCTTGCACAGGTAGGAGGGATGTGGCAGTGTCGTTCGGCACTCGGCGGCCAGCACCGACGCTGTCCGCCACTGCCACCACTGCCGCCAACCCCGCCGTTGCCATCCCCGCCACCAAGCGCTCTGCACCGAAGCACCGCTCCACCGCCGGCCTATCCGTGTATGCGAGGCGGTCCATCCATCCATCGGCGGCGGCGCGCACCTGTGCGCCGTTACCTGTTACCCGGCGGCGCACCACCAGTCTATTGTCATGTCGGTCTCGGTCCGGTCCCGTTCGCTTGCCGCGCACCGCGTCCCGTCTTCCCGCGGACGAGCCATTTCGATCGCGACGTCGTTATAATTTTATTCGTTTTACACTTACGATACATGATTATATTATAATTATCTGCAATAATAGCAATAATTATAATTGTTAATAAACCCAAACGTGGTGTCAGTGATGTCAGTCGCAGTTCGTCGCGAAAACATGGAAGATAGTATGCCGCCGCCACCCCTGCCGCCGCAACGCCAACCACCACCATCCGTCAATAGGACGTACAAGAGACGAGCCCTGTTTCAAATCACCAAGGTAAGAGACAATACGCGGACGACGCTACCCCTCCGCCGCCGCAATCCTCGACGCACCGGTCACTACACTCTCGGACGACGACGACGCCGCCGCCGCCCGCCATTTTGAACACACACGATTGATTTTTTTCGCAATCGATACCGATTTTGCAAAATGTATTCTCGATTGAAGATTTCTTTTTATCCGCCCTCACAATTCTTAACGCTCGTCCCTGTCTACGTCTGTACGAAATCAGATTTATTATTATATGGTCTGGCTGTGTGTTTATTACTGCTATCACGTTTACACGACAACGTGTGAATTGAATTGAATTAAAACATCCATCGTCTCAGTCTCTCGACAATCCCATATTATTATTGTACCACAAGTTACTCTTATTGACTTGTTTTTGTAAATTACCATAAGGTCACAAAACACGTACCTATTTAGTTTGTAGTAAATAAAGTACTTTGATTCGTAATGTTTTTAAACAATATTATGAACTCAATCCTATTAGAAGTTCAGGTTTATGATTATTATCGTTAACAATCTATATGCTTTGAGATATTATCGACTCCATTCTGTATTGTAGTATTAGTACCCATGAAAGAAAGTCTTATTGGTACACATCATTGCCAATTGACTATTACCTATTCAAAATCGTCGTATTGTTTCGCTAGATTGTTTGAAAAGACCGTGTAGGCGTACTATATACCCCAAGTGTAGGCATATCTCGACAACATACAAAAACTGCTATTAGCACTAGTATTACTTCGAGCAGTTAAGATATCTAGGTACACGTTAGTATCAAATATAGATTCATAAAAAAGTATTTATTATAGAATAACTGTTAACGTACCTAGTAAAATAATATGATAAGACATGTAACACGATTATTTAGCCCATATAATATAATACCCATACAGGCACGCACACCTACCTTACTGGATTTGTATTTTATAATCGCGATAAGAACGAAATCAACGCTTTGTATTTTGTTAGTTATAGACTATTATTACTTTGTAAAATTTAATTTAAATTTGCTAGCGCTATATTACTGCAGCTGCGAACAATGTTTAATTATAATTTGTGTTCGTAACGAAATGCTTTATGGAAATTTGTATGGATAATATACAATATAAATAACACCTACATTAACGCAGGTCGCCGACACACGGTATCGAGTAAAAAAAAAAAATCAATTTCCTATTTTAGGTAGGTAGGTATACTAGGTGGATATATTGGATGATCTACGATACTGTAATATCGTCTATATAATGTAATGGTGTAACGTCGCATTATCCGTGACCGATACAAGTGTCTCCGGGCCAATGCGCTATCGCTCGTACCTTCAAACCGATTCGTCGTTTTCCCCTTTTTATTGTCTCTGGTAGGAAGATAGTCATGATCTTCTAACGGTCACGATTATCGCAAACTCCAGCATTCGTGTTGATCACTATACGGACATTTGATAGGCACAGAGTAGCGAGATTTGGATGAATCGTTGGTGTTGTTTTCGTTTCCGTCGTGAAAGTACGGATAAAATAATAATTCCAGATGAGTAATAACATTTCTCTGTATGCTGCGTATTTAAATGTATAATAAGTATAATAATATGTAATACGAGCATATACCTACAATAAAATGAGTAATATCGAAAACAATACTCGTGTACGGTAAAAAATGTTAAATACCTATTCGGAGGTATAATATATAATGTAGGTAGTAAAGAATACTAAGTCTGAGGGAGTCTACACCCGTAGACAGCCTCGTATATATATTTTTTAATAATAAAATATGTGACTCATACCCGGTCGGCCTGTCAGTTTTGTTTCGAAGGGGACCTGTTGACTAATACAAGTCACAACCCTATACAGTTTATTTCGTATACATTGTTCCGGTGCACAGGTGTCCGTGAAATCATAATGACAGTTCGCCGTGACCACGGGGGCATGATGATTCTCCCCTCACTATATTCTATAATATATACAGAATAATATAGTAGGTATATATGTAATTAACCGGATGATTGATGGCCTATAATTTTGAATGTCATTGGAAGTCAATCAATGTAAAACATTAATTTAATGCGATTGCTCTTCTGAAGTAAGGGGTCAGCATCGAAATGTGAACTTGTATGATTTGTATAGGTAGTGTAAATACTGCTCTGCTCAACAGCAGTACCCTGCAGTAGGTACGTATATAATATATTATGCACTCCAAGGTTAGGTCTTCAGCCTAATAGCTCCTATCTGGGAATCATTTGTATGAAATGAATATGCTATTACTAATTAGTACAATAAATTAAAAATTAATTGAAATAAACATGTACATCTATTTGTTTGTTTACTTGTCATATATTTACCGATCGTTAATGTATTGTTCCAGGTGTTATGGCACTTAGACATATTCAGACGGAGCTTCAGAGAGCTGTACGGGCACGCTTGCATGGAAGAGTCATGCATATTTTGCGCTCTAAAGGTAAGAAGAAATAACATCCGTCATTTAGAGAAATATATAGTAAATGGACACAATATTACGGTTTCTATTTCAATTCGCATATTATCGTCGGTCTTCAATGTCTCGTCAGGCGGCGTATTATGTGTATATAAATATATAGGTATATACTATATGTATGTATCGCAGAACACGCGGTATAATATTATATATATTTAGTTTAAACGTTAAATTTCACTTTGATTTCAATGCATTTATTATATTTTTTTTTATTTCACGCGAAAGATATATCTTTACAGTAGCCCCGCTGAGGTCCCATCTATATAGACTATAGCATATATATATTGTATAATAAGTAAACGTACATATTGGTGCCGTATACCGATCCATGCGCATTCCTTTGGGTAAAAACGATGCGTACCTACCTAGTTATTTAGTAGAACGCGGTTCGACGTTGTTTTGTGTGGTCAAAAACATACAAACCATACGATCTGTGATGCCTATTATTATTATAGAGACCGGATTCCATTATAATTATTTTCACGTATAAAAGCCCAAAGTCGTAATAACAATTTTATCTGCAGGGCGCTTTAGGCCGACGAACCGCCATCATAACCGGTATCGCTGCGACGAACCTTTCGGCGGACTCCAATCGCTTACGATGATATAATAATATTCGTTTAGACGTCTGAAATATGTTTTATAATAATATTGTATTTCACACCATTTCGCCCCACTCACCGTACCTATATTCGTATTGTACGAACAGATCGAGACGCGTCAACAGTTTTCGACGTCGTTATTCGGATGGACGCATTTTTATTAATCGTCTTCACTCCGTCGTGTTTTTTTTGCTATTTAACGTATCATTTACGATATGTAATGCGTATTTTTATTATCTTCACCATCGCAGATTCTGTAGCAATTGCCAGTAGGTACAACGATTTAAGATAATATAAAACTCAAACCGTGGCGGTAGGTACCAGCTATATAAGCGCATAGGTACAACCAGGCGACACTCGTAAAGGTACACGTTTCACGCATATATCTATAATATCTATGTGCTCACGTGCGATAGGCCCCGCGAGATGTTGGTGTTCCACCTACTCGGTAGTACTGGTTTTTAGACGTGGCACGGTTTTTTTTTTTTTTGGAGAACCGGTCGTCGACAATCGGGTCTCCCGCGATCCCCTTCACCCCCTACGCACGTGCACACCCCCTCGGGCGCGCGAAGAGCCTACGAGAAAACTGAAATAAATAAATACGGTGTTTAATTAGAGTAGGTATACAGATATATGTATATTATATATATATATTGGTGTACGACGTACACTGTACGTGCGGCGACTCACAATACATACTTCGACGACAATGGCCGCTTGATTTGACGTCTCCAGAAAGCGTGTATAATATATAGATATATAATAGAGATCGATGAATCTTCGGGACGACGATGATAAATGATCTTCCGATATAGACGAGACGGCGTTGGTATATACTTGGTAGGCTCTCTTTAATCGAGTATACGGTTTTCATTTCTCGCGTATAATGTGATATTTTGTTATTATTATTATTATTATTATTATTATGTTCGAATGATTAATTGATCTCACTGACCGCGGAATCTTAACTAACATACTATTATTATTGGGTCGGGCGATTGGGTGCGCGCAGCAAATATTTAGTAGGTACAATATTTTATCGAGTCCGACAACGACAATCCGTGTGTCTCACATTTTTGAGACATGAGTTCTACTTCTACACAAAAATATTTTAAGAGAATACGAAAAAAAATCCCTACGAAACCGGTCGGTTAAGGCGAATGTGTGTTGAACCTCGTACGAGTCGTATACGGGTTTGTACGAAAGGTTAAAGAACGAGATAGGTATTATAGTATTATAATATTATTATATTGTGTTTATGTACACATTGGTCGATAACGTTGAATAGAAATTTCGCATAATTATGAGGTATTATTTACGATTGTATTATTCGTGGTTGTTTTACGCGTGTTTCCAAATCTATGCCGTTTCCTTTAGAAAAAAATTAATTAATCTATCTGTGCATGCGCGTTTAGTTTAATAAACTCGAATAGGTACGACTTTCAAATTGTTTTTATTACGTGAACAATAGGTTTAAACATTAGGTTTAATGTACTCGTATTATTTTTGCTTTTGTTATAAATTGTAATATTATACTACTATGTATAACTAGTTTTTTCTTTTAATAGGTTTTTTTATGGATAACATTAATTTTGATACTTTAACATTAATTTTGATACTTGCGTTAAAAAACTTATTATCTAAAAAAAAAACCAGATAACAAATAATAATGAAAAAACACGCGTGTTGTAGAAACGCATGACTCGTCAAATAAATTCAAAGAAATCTTTTAGTCAGCTATATATTATCCTATGAATCTACAGCTTCGTAGTTGTTGTATATTTAATAAAATGTCACAGGTTTTTATCAGCATTCTAAACAAACCTTGATGCTTATTATGCAATACAAGTGTTTTGACATACCTAATATAATAATATGCACAAACGTATTTTATTATATTATGTTCTAGTTTTGAACTCGTCGGAGTCATTTTTTTTTATATGGTTCATGATTTGGTTAGATTGTTGTACCAGTGTATTTTTTTATTTGTCTTGATATCCAATAACGGATTTTCTAGATTACTATTCATCAGGGAGTGGGTAAACTGGGTAAAGCTAGCTCGACCATAATGTCATTAATATATTTGTATATATATATATATATATGAATAAAGGATCGCTTTCTCGTTAATTTATTTTTATTTTTCGCTTTGCGCTATTACCTACAATTTATCAGTGAGATACAGTTAATACAAAAGATTGTGGGTGGAAAGAAGGTTCACTAGAAAAGTTATAAGAATCGTGACAAACTTATTTCGCAACAACTATTACAAATCGTTTTTGTTATTAATCATACGGCATACCCCGAGGGCTATTCATTTAGTAGAATTTAATCTAAATCTTTCATAAATATCATAAATAAGAATAAAAAATATATCTTTGTTAAAAGTTTATAATAATATCTCGTAACCTCTATAATCTTTGCTGCAGAAAAGGTTGTAATTAAATCCAAAAAATTTGATCATGGGAAAGTCGTTATGGAAGTATATAAGATAACAACCGGATATCTTATTGTTTAAAAACTCTCACAGTAGTTTGCATAGGCCAGTGACTCATTCAATCGTCTGAATAAAATTATACCTTTGGGTAGGAAACCGACGAAATTAAACAACTCGTTGTCTATGAGGCACAGTAACCTTAGTAGTAGTACTCTTGTGTAATAAAAACGATATCGAACTACGATGCTATAATGTTAATAATAGCTGTGGCGGTCAAACAGAGTAGTGATGAGAGTGATAGATCCCCCATGACATTTTTTTAAATATTTAAGAGCTGATAACCATAAATTATATTTTTAATAATCAAATAGGTAGTACATTTAAAGAATTCAGCCATATCCCCCCTCCCACCTTGACAAAATCATCTGACCGCTACCAAATAATAGATCTGTTAAAAGTACCTAAGATTAGAAACTAGAAATTAACTTTAACTTTCTTTAAAAAAATAATTTTTGTGATTTTAGGAACTATTTACAGCACTTGGTTCAAGCCAAGAAACAGCTTTGCCTCCAGATGCACTGAGGAAAGCTCTTGCTCAATCATTTTACGACCAGAGAAGATTCCAATTAGGTTTCATGGACGATGCAGCAGAATGCTTTGTATGTATTAAATATTATGGTAGATAAAAATCTAGTGCTACTATAACGTTTTGTTATTACAGGAAAACATATTGTTACGAATACACTACCATATAGCCAACGAAGAAGCTGAAGACATGTGTAATGCAAAACATTGTATATCTCATCAGAAGTTTGCAATGACATTAGTTGAACAAAGTGTATGTGGTGCTTGTGGAGCTACCTCAGAACCTCTGCCTTTCACTCAGGTTTGTAAAATTTTTAATGATTTTGTAACCCTTTGTTATTTGGTGTTTTAATTGCCTTATTCGTTTTATCTTTATTTAGATGGTGCATTATGTATCCGCGTCTGCATTAACTGCCCAAGTTAAACAATTCCCTTCAACTGGCCAAGCCGATCTATTTGGTCAACTATTGAAGAAAGCTGGTGGAATGGGAGATATCAGAGATTGCCCAGTAAGCTAATATGAAATAATTATTTTAAAAACCAGTTTTTTTTAAACATTATTTTTTCAGAGTGCTTGTGGTGCTAAAATACAAATAAGAAGAACACTGATGAACAGGCCTGAAATAGTTTCAGTAGGTATTGTTTGGGATTCTGACAGACCTACGTTAGACCATATAATGGCCCTTTTAAGTACACTGCGAACTTCATTACGTCTATGTGATGTATTTCACGGATCATTCGACTTACCAAATGGAAGTATGCCCCTACAACATCAATTAGTCGGAGTTGTGACGTATTATGGAAAACATTATTCTACATTTTTTTATCACACCAAACTAAAAATATGGATATATTTTGATGACGCTAACGTTCGAGAAATTGGTCCTAGATGGGAACAGGTAAAATCAATAATATTTAGAAATATTCATTATTTTGTTAAATATAATACTAAATATAAATTTATTGTAATTATTTTATTATTCAGGTAGTAGAAAAATGTAAGCGAGGAAGATACCAACCTCTTTTGCTATTATTTGCTTCTCCTGAAGGTGAACCCGTTAATGCAACAACTGCACCAAAATCTATTACAAAGGCAACCAAACTTTCGTTTTGTGCAAACACTATTCAAAGTTTGTCTCAGGGCCGTAGATCTCTAACACCCAATCCAGAAAAACCTTTATCAAATCAAGGTCATCGAAGAGCTGTCACTCCAAACCCAGATCCAATAATTGCATTAGCCAAACCAGTAAGTTAAAATAACCTAACGTTACTATTAAAATTAAAACTAACAACAATTTTTAATTTCAGGGTTTAAATTCTTCGATAAATGAGTATCAAAACTTGGCTCACTATCAAACGGTGATAATGGCCAAAGCTGCAGAAATGTATACAAATGATGAATTAAATGATCAACCGGGCTCACCTAGATCTGTGGCATCTAAATGTGAACTAGTTAGAAGAGATTCTGGAAATTGGAGTGGTGATAGAAATAGTGCTTCATCCTCATCATCTACTTCATTAGAAAATCCTTATCAATATTTTGTTGGAAAAATCCAAAACAGGTATGTATAATTAATAATAATGAAAAACAATTTTTACTTATTAAAATATAATTAAATTATTAACAGGACTGGAAATGGTTTTAGCGGTGCTCCTCGAAGCCCCAATAAACCAAAAGATTATACAATGAATCAATTTGATTTAGGATATGACTCTTATTCATTGTCTTCAAATGATAGTTTGCCTTTACAACAGAATCTCAAGCATAATCTACAGGTAATTGAAATAAAATATTATGTTAGTTATACAGTCAATAATGTGTGTTTTTTTCAGCTTGCTCAAATACCAGAAGGACATCAAACTTCTCATACATCATTGAAAAACGGTTCCAAAAATTCTGGTATGTAATAAATTAAATAATTTTTTTTTAAATGTTATCATTATACTGACATATGTATATTTTTAGCAGTCGATGAAGTTGAAAGGCTTTGTGCCGAAGCTGATCAGTTATTGGGAAAATCTGAAGCTACTGAAGATTTAGTTATGGCATTGTCTTTGTGTAATTTAGCTGCTGGTAAAGCTAGAGCTGCAATGGATGCTCCATATAGTAATCCTCAAGTTGCTAGCTTTGCAAGAATGAAACATAACACTTGTGTGATGAGAGCTCGCAGTTTACACAAGCGACTTGAAGAACCTCTTCACCCCACAAATAAACGTATATAGATTTGTTATAATTTGAAAAAAAATGAATTTTATGATAATAGTTAATTTGATTTTAGATGGTGAAGGAAGACATAGTCGAGAAGGAAGTAGTTGCAGCAATAGAGGATCTCAAGTATCACATAGCCGCCAAAATTCTAAAGATAAAACAATTCAGCACTCAAGGCAAAATAGCAAAGAATTACTTGACATGTCACTTCAGTTATCATCTTTGCACAATTCTCCTGTAGATAAATCTGTAAAAAATATTGAAATTTATGCTACATTACCGAAGAATAAAAAAGGATTGTTATCTCGGTCATCCAACAAAACAAAACAAGTAATTGAAGATGAAGAATATATGATGTATGAAAGACCTAGTAGAAGCTTACAAACTAAAAGTAAAGCTAATAAAAAAGATGGAGAAAAAAGAGCAAGGAGTGAAGAACGTGGTACAAAAAATACTAAAGAATTCCTGTCAAACTCTCTGACAAAAGAAACAAAAAAACCTAAAGTTGAGGATAATAAGCAAGGCAAAAAACAACATAAAATAAGGAGAAAATTGCTAATGGGTGGTTTAATAAAAAGGAAGAATAGAAGTATGCCTGATCTACGTGAAGATGAGTTGCAGATAAAGGATCCACCTAAAGAAAAAATTGTATCTAAAGATGACTCCATGGTCGACTCAATAAGTAGTCAAAACAATCTAAGTGGATATTTGTCTGAAGGTCATCTAGAAAGTACAGGAAACGCTAATTTATTGAGAAGTAAACTAATGAGAAAGAGTTTCTACACTAACAAATTCCTTCATTTTGCTAAAGTACCACCTCCACCACCAATGCGTACATCTTCTCAGTTGAGTAAAGCAGAAAGCAATAAACAACAGAATGATTGGGGTTCTGAGCCTCAATCCTTACCATACATCCATCCTCGTAAAGAAGATGTGACTTACGCTAACGGTGGTATGTTACTTGACAAAGACAACAAAAATGTTATGATTACTCAAGCTCAAGTTCACCACAATCCAGAACAAAATGTTGTTGTAAACAATGTTGATGATCTTGGGTTTCCATTACCACCTTATCCAAGTCCACTAAATTCTGTGTGTCATTCAAGACAACCTAGTGAAGAATTTCCACCACCGCCGCCTCCCGCACAACCAATTGATGAAGTTGATGGAGCTTGTCCAGCTATACCTATGGAACAAATTAAATTGGAAGTGCATGAAGAAAATAATTGGGTCAAAGAGTTACAATCAAAGCAAGCCATGTGGTGTGGTAATGATCAAGTTGGTCAAGATTTAGAGTCCAAATCAATTGTAAAAGATTTGAAGAATAAATTTGAACAAAAGAGCATTATTGATAATTTAATAACACATGCAATTAATAACTTACCAGCAGATAGTATTTGTGAAATAGTCGATGACGAAGAAAAGAAAATTGAAAAAGAGCTTAAAGGGGCTTTAAGCAAAACTTCATTTGATAATAGTGAATCAAAAAGAAAATTAGGTAAAAAGAAAAACGTTACCTTTTGCGAACAAGTTGTTTTAGTTGCGACTGCGGAAGAAGATGAAGTGGATAGCTATATCCCAAATCCTATTTTGGAAAGGGTTCTTAGATCAGTACTCCACAAAGATATTCCCATTGAACCAAATAGGGAAGTCACAAAATCTGTAATTCCGTTGAAACGAAACGACTCTGGTCAATTCAACCGTAGCAATTTATCTTTAAAATCTTGTTATGAAAATAACAATGTTGAAGAAAAATCTAATATTGAAGTCAAAGAAGAGTTACCACCAAAAACATATCGAATGTCTCCTGTGCAACAATTGCCTCAAACACTTTCATCTATGGCGGTGCAAACCAAACTAAAAGCACCTCTTCCTGAACAAATTCAAAAACCTGTAGAATCTGTAAAAAATTACCGCATGTCACCAATTCAACAGTCAACGACTCTTAACCAATCTCCATTGACACAACAAAAATTCAAATCTCCTTCTACTTCACATATAGCAAATGCAATGTCAAATTTGTCGATAAACTCAATAGAGAGTGTTCAGTCGGTTCAAAATCAATCCTCAACCACGCATAGGTTTTATTCCCAAAACCAACAAAATAACATCTATCCTCAACAGTATCAAAGTCTTTCGCATATGGGACATCAAAAACCGTTTTTAAACAATGAACCACATTCACTCAACTATCAATCGATGAGTGAGAACAAATCAAATTGCTCACCTGTAAATTGTAGATCAAATCAGTCTTCTTTGGAAAGGAATCAAACAATCAGACAACCGAACAGTGGTGTTCCGTCGAATTGTTATCCACAACAATCGCCTGTTGAAGGCAGGAGCGGTCATTTTAGATACAACGGTGACAGTCAAACACAACTCCGGCTTCATGGAAATCAAACATCAAATTCGGAAACAAATACCCACCAGTTTCAAACCAACCCAAGTTCTCCTAGAACATCTTATCCACAAAATAATGCACGTTACAACAATGCTTCAAACGTTGAACCAGGTGGTCAATATCAAAATAACAACGAAAACAGAACGTACAACAATCACGGTCAAATTCCTCAGTACCAATGTCAACCGCTTGAGAGGTTGAACAGCAACATCAACAACAACATCA
>PVMI01039117.1:0-11641 GCA_008528875.1 Aulacorthum solani | reverse complement strand
TTTCTTCTTCTTCGATAATGCAGTTATTCAAAATTTCATTTTTAAAATTTTTAAATATACTTTAAGTTTAAGACCATATAGTTTCAAATTTGTGAGATTTGTTTTACTACTTAAGGGTGTTTCGTGGAGATCCAAACTTCAGTTTTTAAATGAGAACACCAATTTTCAACTATAAATTATACAGTAGACAATTTTTTGGAAATTGTTGATGCATCGAAATTAAAATTCGTTCGAGTAGTTTTTGAGTTGTGTAACTTTGTGTTCTAAGGAAAAAATGTCCATATAGTAATGAGTTTATAAGATGTAGGGGCTATGGTGATTTGAAAATTGTATTCATTCATTTATCGATATTAATAATTTGTAGGTACAAATGGCCTAAGTATAATAAATACTAGATCCAATTTCACGCATAATTTACACTTGTGTAAAACCAGTTTTAAGAACTATTATTAAGCATCTTAATAACTAAGAAATTACTCGTTCAAATCGAATGTGGTGCATCAAAATTTTCAAAAAAAAATATCTACTAATTAATTTACAGTAAAAGAGTCTGGGTTCTCATTCGAAAAACATAAGTTTGCATTACCATAGGACACTCTTTAAGTAGTAGAAGAGAAATCCAAGAATTCAATAGTATGGTCTTTGAGAATATTTAAAAATTCCAAAAATCAGAATTTTAAGAAATTCATTATTAAAAGAAAAAATTGGGTTGAGTATGCTTGGTAAATCGCCTTGTATAATATATATGCAATATGCATATATAGTATTGATTTCCGCACCGTGTTTGTTTATATTTCAGTGCGACGAACTGCGAAAAAAAGAGGATGGCGACGAAAAACTTTCTAACGTAATTAAAATATCGGTCATCAATAATTAACCCGGTCACAGCACCTCTCCTGCAGCAGTGCGTTGTTTGTGTTACTTCGGGTTCAACGACAACAAAAGCAGTGGAGTCGTTAGCGAGGGTAGTCCCTGTGTACTTCTTCCATATATTGTAAATGTATACATAGTGGGTAAATATATCAACGAGAATATACTGTTACAAAGTAAGAACTTAACTTTAATTTCAACCTCGGGTCGAGAACACAATACCCACCTTTATATTATTTTATATGTATTATCTTATAGGTAATATAGCTATATATTTTTTCATGATATATTTTATGTTATATATTACTCAAAAGTATAATACAACTCAACAGTTGTTCAGGTCGATCGTAAACCTATCGTTCTTTCAGTCATTGGTCAATTAATTTAATTAATTATAATATATTTACTTTTGAATCAACGCTCTTGTTTACTCTAGATTTTATGTTATTCTAGTAACTCTCTTTATTATAGTCATTATAGTATGATATATTATATTATATTGGCTCTTACAGCAGTGTTTTGATATTGAACAATAGCGGCAAGTGCCGACAACTCATAGCCATAGGTACTCGTTATTGTATCATTGTGACATTTTACCAGTGGTTACCGTTTTATTCCTATGACAATTTTCAATTTGTCGAGCATACAGTAAATTTATCATGATAATAATATAATATACTCAATTGAAAAAAAAAATTCCCAAAAGCTAGCGGGCAAATGCTCCCCATTTTCCCCAATCCGGGTGCTTAAGGCTTGAGCATTGTTCATATTATATTCCATTGGCACTCTGATGGCGCCATATTAATATAATATAGAATAATATCAAATATTATACGTGAATTATTGGATATAATATGGTTACACGTTGGGCCATACACAATTTGGTCTGACATAATATACGAATTTCGAGAGGTATAAGAACGGTGTTCTATAAGCGGGATCGCCTATTAAATATTATTATTAAATTTATTAAAATGAACCTAGGGACCACACGGTAATAACTGCAGAACGCGTGTGTAATAACGGTATCAGTGGTATCGCGCGTTATACACCGCCTTCGGAGGGAGTTAATGAGATTCATACACCTTATACCTACAGGTATATGTCGTATAATAATATCATGTTAACATATTCTATTTTATAATTACGAAAAGTTTATAGACAGAACAACTCCACGCAGCCACCCTACTGTAGTGAACAATAAGCGCTTAGACGTTCACTATTATTGTGCGTACTTCTGTATGCAGTTATAATTATGTATAGAGGTATTAGATAGTCGTTTTGTCGTCTAAAAATTCGATTCATAAAAAATTAAATACGATAGGTTTTTATATTTACAAACTTTTATGCCATTTTAAATACCATGCATACAACGAATACTGTTATTATTATAAATTAATAATAAAGACAAGTGGTTTAACTTGGAAAAATATTTAAGTAGAGCAGTTTGATCCAATGGTAAAAACTGAGTTTCAAAAATAAAATTATTCAACATAGACTCGTAGGGGGAGGGGTGCTTGACCATCACCTACCCAAGACATTAGAAGATTTTTTAATATTTGACTACTACATTTCTACTTTATACATATCAATTGAAAAATAAAATTCATATTTGTAAACATGGCTGTGTTCACCTAAATATTCGCCTTTTATAATATTATAGTTTTCTCATAAAGAGCAATTTTATTTTGTAATAATTAAAATGCCCATTTCCGATTGTCTGCGAACCATATACAATAAAAATAATTAGGTACATATTATTCAATATACTTAATGACAACAAGTAATAAAAAGATAATTATATTTATTGTTTTTTATTTAAAAGATACCACATATTTTGATAAGTACCTATTGTATCGTATTATATAATTGAGTTATGGATCGTTTGATCAACCGGCCACAGGAAAAGTAGAAATTGTACTACGCAGACATGTTATCAAATAAACTTATTATCCTAAACTAAAATCAATAATATTAAAAATTATAAAATGGTCTTAAGTTTTAAAAATAATTTATTAATAGTTCCATCGACAAATCTACATTTGATAAAAAATAAATTCGTGCTTTAAGTTGAATAGTTCTAATAAAGAATAATAGGAGCTTCCTATCTATTCATAACCCATCTAATACATTTGAGCACTGAATAAAATAATATATTATGAGTACCTAAGTTATATTTAATGCATCATTATATTCACATACAGAGTGATATCGATTTATGGCATCACACGGTAACATGACAATATTATACGTAAGCAGCTTTTACAATATTATTATTTCATCCTAAATCTTTTCTGCAATATTATTCTACCCACACACTAAATAATAATATGTATCAATAATTAAATTTTTAAAATAAATACAACACAAGCGTTTATATTGAAAATAACACATAATTTGTGATATTTTAGTATGACATTATCGTATTGTTATTTAATGCTTATCAAAAATAAATTTAAGTTAGGTATTAAACAAAATCTTATTATCGATTGTTCAACTGGTGACCAATTCCATATAAAACAGAGGTAATCCACCAAATCGTTTTTAGCTCGTTCTCAAGCGCAACCATAGCTTTAATCCGTAACATACAAACATAAAAAAAATAAATACAAGTACGAATAAAATCAAAAAGTAAATTATATTATGGCAAAAATTTAGGACTATGATTTAAATGAAAAAACACACACACAAACGCCACTGCGTGGTACATTAAGCATTTTTTTCACAATTCTATTGGTTTTAAAATAATTCAAAACTCAAGCATATACATATCCATTATTGGAGAAGTTTTGATTAGTCGAGTTTATTGTTGTTTTTTAGGTATGAACCGAAGTTTCAGTGTTCTAACTATTAAGACGTCCAAACATGCTTATAACAATTAAATTTTCAATAAATTAAACTCGAATTCACTTTGAAAAAGTTCCATCGCTGTACCCTATCAGTCGTCAATTATATAATGACCAAGGTAATTAGTATTTTTTTCATTTATAAATAGTTTTTGTTTATACTATTAATTTATTAACAACACAATCTAATGTACTTTATTTTTGGAATCCAGAATAATTTTTTTTCATATCTAACATTTTTAATGTATTTTTTGAAATTTTTGCTTACATATTTACATGCATATTTTGCCTTTTTAAGCACCTCGAGCCCTACTTATTACTATATTACGTTCTTTTCAATAGCGATCTATAACATTGTATGCATTTCAGTGTTAAACAATCGCTTTATTGATAATAATTATAAAATATTTAAAAAGAACTCGTTATTTTTATGTTAAGACTCAGTGGAAATATTATGTTCTACTAAAAGGGATGATACAGTGGTCCAATATCTGCAGCCATGGTGTATATATAGTATTATATATACATATTTATAGTGGCCAGAACTAAAGGTATATTGCTGTTGCGCTCTTCGCTCTCTCCTTTGAAGTCTCGGCGGGGCCATAAATAAAAAGTAAGATGTTTCGCGTAAATATTAAAAAGTGGGTTAGTATACAAAATTAAATATACATTATTAATAATTTATGTTTTTTTTTCTCTTCGAACGTCGCGGTATATTTATACTGCTGCAGCTACCAACAGCAGTCGCAAACGTTTGTCTGTTTTTCTCGAACATAATATAATATATTATTATAATAGTTTTCGAGTCACGTGGACAAAAGCCGTTCAAACATTAAAACAATCCCACTAAGACATAGTATTATAGCAGTATTATATTATTGTATTTGGACAAATCACATATTTTAGCCACACTCACTAGTTATTACATCACGGATGAGACTTGCAAGGGGAGTAGAATATAATTACAATATAATATACATAGGTATTATTACTATATTCGTGTGTATCTCCGACGAATCATCGTCGACCCGGAAGACGGAAGTGGCGCTCGGAAGGATGCAGCCGACGCGAGGGTGATGAGAAGGGGGAGGGGTGGTCAGGTATAAACCACTATAAATAACGACCGACAAGTGAGAACCGGTGGCCTACAGTGTTCGCAGTGGCGGTCCGAGGGAAGACGCCGGAAGTCGATCGTCTCCGAACTCTACAGCGGGACAATGCGATGGGTTTGCCAAACGTCAGGTCGTCGTCCGTGGTGTTGCAGGATGTACCAGAAAATGTTTAAGTGAAACGAATTGTGGTAGATTTTCATTGCGTTAAACGAAAAACAACAAATTTATGTTTTTCTTTAATATATCTTTAAAACGGAGCTATCCTATGTATAGGCACTAACCCCGACTCGCCGTCAATTTTTTAATTTTGTTTCGTTTTTATTATTCTAGAATTGGCTTCATTTTAAATCTCTAATAACGTTTATCCAACAAAAAGTTTATAAGACACAAGTGCAGTCAACATATTGAATGGTGGAGTTTTGAACGACACATCTTACCTTTGTTTACGTTATAATAATATGATAATATTAAGATGAGATCCATGCCTTTAGTATTTTATAATATACATGACATAATAATGTTATTGATCACTCAAATTAAAAGTGTTACGCTTGAGACTGGATCAATCGATAGCAATTGTAACACGGCGCTTCGTGTAGGCAATTTAGGGCCATTACTCCTCATTAGCTTATTACGGATTATTATTATTATCATTATTAATTATTATAATAATTATTATTATTATTATCATTATTAATTATTATTATTATTATTATTATTATCATTATTAATTATTATTATTATTATTATTATTTATAGACTCGGCATCTAAGACCATTGGCTGCCACAATTTTATAATGCTTGTATTATTATTACAGTATTATAAATTGTTGTCTTCATTTTCGTGATTTTAGAAATATTTTTCTACATTATCATAATATATTGTTTTGAAAAAAAATTATTTTTAAATGTTTCTACTTTTTGACTGACATCATATATTTTTAAATTCATATTTTGAAGCAGAATATTTTTCTGATAATTTAAAACTTGTAGTTAATTAGTTACAAGCATTTAGAGTTTAGATGAGGTGAGTAGTAAAATAACGTTTTGAAGGCTACTTTTTGGCAGCATTGTTAATATGAGCCTAACAACTTAAGAGTTACTTTCCCTTTACCCCTGTTTTATTCCACTCCGACTCCACACAGCAAAACTTTAAATTATAACTTATTAACTACTTTTTTTTAATTTGAATTTTATATAAATCCCAGAAAAATATGAATTCAACAAAACGTATGCCATCAATGTTGTCATTGAACACAATAATGATAAAAATATAAGTATAAAAATCTATTTATTTACTAAGTTTATTGTTTTGTAATCACTTTATCTAATAAATATAAAAAAATATATCTAAAAGCGTTAAAATATTTCAAAAAAATGTATTATGTATAAATTTGAAACAATCACTATATACACAACAATGGTGGGTATTTGTGTTGGAACTTACAATGCCACCGTAAAACCAATCTCATACCTAGTACAACACCAATTAAAATCATATAAATCCTATCGTCAGACATTCGTTTATCATATAAAAAATTCAATCAGCATGACATAATAATAATAATAATAATCAAATTTGACATTTTAGTCTATTCGTTATAATTTATTGAACTTCCGTCGTCCGTGTTTTATGGTGAAAAATATATAGGTCAACAATAATTGATATGATGGTATTTTGATGACTACTCACTAGTGTGTGACAAGTAAACGAATATTAATGTATGGTGGGTTTAATTTGAAAATGTTATCGCCAGTATCATGGTTTGTTTTTAATCGAGGCACTTCCGTATCCATCCTATTAATATATAATGATCACTGTTTTCAAAACACTTAAGAAGATGACTTATAACTTGTCGTTATAAGTATAATTGGACTTAGATCGGATGGATTTTAATTTAAAAAACAAGATTACTATGTTTTAGTCGAAGCGAATAATATTCTTACAACTGTTAACGCATTATGGGTACCTATAGGTGATAATTCAACATATAAAACATAAAAATAACATTTTTACTATCATTGGTTGAAAAATAATAAATAAGTCACTTAATTTGATTAAAACATTTTATAGCAAACTTGTCAGTGAATTAAAATTCATTTTTAAATTTAAAAGCTTTCCAGCCAAATCTTTGGAGTTTTTTTAGACTAAGATAATGTCTAAAATCTAAATAACATCACCAATTTGTATAGTGATTGCTGCAGTCCCCTTTTCAAAAACTCTTAAAAATTTATATTGTAAGTTAAATGTAAAATATGTTTATATTGTTTTCTTTATTGAGTACTCTTTTTGCAAGTATTATTGGTATTTATTACATACTTACCTATAAGGCTGTGTGCAGTCTTGTAAAGTATTTGAGTAAATGTATCTAAATATACCGTCTTGGATGAATTTGTATTTAAAAATCAAATACTTAATCGCCTTTGTTTCAATAAATTATCAATATTTATGTTTTCAAGTCACAAGAAAAATTATTACAATTGTGTAATTTTATATTAGACATTGCCTCATACAATAAACCTGAGAAGAAAACACTATTGTTAATTTTCTCTCCAAAGCCTAATATATATTATATTTGAATTGAAAACTACAAATTAGGGGAACGGGAAATGGGAAACAGGTTTTGTGCACATTACATGTGTGTATAATATACATATTATGTTATATTATACATTATTATTCTAAGAAAGAATTTTAAATCAATAATATTAACAAAAACATGATCATTGCAGTATTGCATAGCAAAAGACGGGATTCTACGAATTTATACAAGTAGTTAAATATATATAGTTTACGATATTTTTCCAAGCATGTAAACAATTTGTTCATTGTTATCGTAAAAGCAATGACATTCAAAAAAAAATATAAAGTACTTAATAGTTGTATAGTCAAATGAAATAAAACAATTTAATAAGTATTAATAAATCGTATTTAAATAATTTCTGAGTATTTATATATGTTCTTGAATACCATTATTGGCAAAAATGCCTGAAATACTATTTAAATATTTCTTTAAGTCGATTGTTTTGTATCTGTATTTGAATAATACAAATGAGAAGAAGTATCTTTTTACAAGATTATTAGCTATATATCGTAATGTCGAACGTGTGTCAATATACAATATTATTGTGCAACGCCTACCAGCTATAACAGTAACGCTACACGCGAAATAGCTAGTCCATTTACAGCATCAAATGTCATCACACAACTTCGTCTGATCGATAACAATATTGTTTATAAAGATAAATTGCCCATCAATCGAGATCAATCGAGTATAATAAGCGATATATATATTTATAGTTATAGGTTAGGTGTGCCGATTACTGATTACGAGTACTTGACGCCTATAAGATTCCACTGAACATTTCGTAAGAATCGGCCTTTTATTACAATTCGCTCGGATCGCATTGCAGAATAGTGAAAACACATTACCTTATATTATCATATGGTGAAGAATTAACATTTCAAGGTACACGTCACTCGAACAATTAGTGAATTTTGTTTTTGCATAGTATACAATAATAGTATACTAATTGATATGCTTATATAGTTATGTAGTTCATAAACAAATAGACAAGAAATCATGAGAAATATAGATTCAACAAATCTGAGGTATTAAAAAGTTATGTCGCAGGTATAGTTGGAGCACACGAAAAATATACTTTCATGTAAAAACCGGACCTCATATAATTTCGGTAAAAAAAATCGAGTGCATGTTCTTTTCTCCCATCGTGGATTCACTCCAAATCCAAAAATATGTCCACGCGTAGCTAGATAAAACCTTTTCACGTGGACTGCTTTCTATTACTTAGGTTCTGTGCGACCAGCTGCAGAAGCTATATTGGTTTTAAAATGATGAGTTTTTCTTCCTTTTTTTTTTTTTTTGGTCAGTGAAAGTACGTCTTCAAACGTTCCACGTGGGATATTCTATTGATTGGAAATTGGACACGGATGTTATTTTGTCAATACACAAGAGTTGAATTCTCAATATTTAGTTTTTGAGAAAACTAACTGCGAAAACCATAATTTTAAATTGTTACATAAAATATTTTTCTCTGAGCTCTGTTTCTCTTTAAATCGTTTTTACATATAAATAGAAATCATAATGAAAATATTAAAGATAGAAGAAAAACAAAAAATAAAGCAATTGATTGGAGAATTTTAGAGAATCGTTTCCTCCTCCCAGTTATGAAATAAAATAGAGTTTTAATTTCATAAACCACTGTAACGTATTTCAGTATTTGAATTGTTACCCATTGTTTATTTATTTTTACACTCGCAACCAGTGAGAAATTGATTCGATTTCAGAAACCGATCTAGATAAGACGTATAATCATAATAATATTATATATGTTACAGAGTATTTGGTGCATATAGGTACACGTATAAATATATGATGTTAATGACAGTATTTCCTCAAGGAGATGTCTGTATTGAATGGGAATTGTCGATTCTTTAGGGAGTTTATGTCGATGCAGGTTGATATCAATAATATAAATGAGCCATGTTGAAAAAGGACAAGATTCAGTTGTCTATATTTTTTCTAGTTCTAAGTTCATATATTTTATAGATTAAGTATAGTGTTGAACATGCAATTTGGGGAAATTTGCGGGCATTAAGAGGCACTTGCTAGTTGATGGCCAAGGGTGGGAAACTGACTATACTGAGGACAATGCTAATAAGGCATTAACGGAAAATGGATACTACAATTTCTGGATTGTGTACTGTTTCCAATATAATATTGAAGTGAGATTGTTTTGTCTGAGGGGAAATAAGGAATCTCGTAGTCGATCTTGGATAGGGTATTAACAGTTATTATTATTGTTTGATTGTAGCTATAGAGGCGATTGTTAAATTTACCAGTTGTGTTTTCTCACTTGTAATTGATATTGCTTATTTGCAAAAAAAAATGGTTTAGGGTACAGCCTATTTGCGCCAAAATAAAAATTTTAAGTTTTTTCCGATAGATCATTTTTGCATAATTACTTACTAACATTTTTCAATGACGAAATGGTTTCATTAATATATTTAAAAGACACGACTTAAGTAAAAATTTTAATTTTAAAATACCAAAAATGTTAACCAAAATCAAATTTTAATCAAAAATAAACGAAGATATTAAATTTCACATAATTATAATAATCTACTTTTATTTTTATTGTTAACATTATAATATTTACACGTTTTTTTTTTAAATTATAGGCTTTAATAATAGTTAATTAAAGTTCACATTTTTTATAAATTATAGTAATTTAATATATTTTTTTCTCAAATAATAATCAATCATACTATTTTTTTGAAACCATAGTCAATAATACTGATTTTTTAATACTAACTATCAATAATGCATATTTTTTAACCTATCTATGTAATACTATGCAACATTTTAAAATCTATAGTCTAAATAAATAATTTTATTATAGGTAATATAAAATATATTACGTCTTACGATATTTTTTACCCAGAGTCGTTATGGTAAAATGTTTAAGCTGGTAAATTAAGCGCAAATGAGCTGTCGGAAAAACTTTTATTTTGGCTTAATTATAGGCTGTATCCATAACGAATAATTTTTTTAACACAAATGGCTGATTTCCCATAACGGAGGGACCCCTACCTATGAGTTTACACTAGCATGGATTTAGATATTTTAACCAGAAGTTAACACAACGTGTTTGAAATGAAATTCCAAATATCGATTTTATGGTATGTGCATCGCAGCTGCAGTGCGTTTGCACTTTTTACACCTTTTGTGAAAGGTGAACAGTCAGTCACTCAAATAGGTAGGTGTGTATTACGTTTACATATAAATATATATAATATCTTGTGAGTTAATTAAAACGGTTTTCAGATACCTATCAAACGTCAAAGTACAATGTTATAATTTGTTCATTGTATTCGATGAATGGCGCACTAATATAAGATATATATGTGTATTTAAGTTCAAAACACTTTAGTAATGGCAATTTTGTCAGTATAATGTAATTTTGTCTTTTATGTATAATTAGATAGGTACATGACCTAGTCACAGCTATTGGAAGTCGTACCTCGTTAATTTATTGTTTTGGTTTTATCAATGTTCCCACTTACCAGAATAATATTATACCCTATATAGTTTTTATAAATAAAACACTGATTTCAACACAAAGTGCATTTTGTTGGAAGGGGTGAAGAGGTGATGTAAAACAATGCTCTCCAAGTACATAAACATACGTAATGTTCCATACAGGAATCATTTAATTGATACCAACTTCAAAAGTAACATTTTTTCTTTGCAGCTTTAGATAATTTTTTAATTTTAAGTGCATAATAGGTATTTATACAACAATTATTATCATGTTTTTAGTGGGACATGAAGAAGTTCAAAATTATTTTCAAGTAATTGTATTTTCTTAATGTTTTCAAAGGTTTTAGATACATATTTATCCAATATTTCTACCAATAATCGTCTGTCATTATAATATTTATGATGTCGATAAAGTCCTTATGTATATAGCTATTAACTTCACATTACAATTAACGGCTGTAGCGCTACGAAAAGATGATGTCAAAAATCCCGAAAACGCATAATTTTTTTCGACATTATATTTTAACATTATTAGGTGCTTTCTTTCGTTGATTTATATGCAATAAAATGAAAAACGTTAAAAAAAATTGGGTTAGTTTTCAACTCATTTTTTGATATGCGTCGACAGTAAAATATTATTAATTAACTAATTAAACAAATTAGGTATAATTTATAATCATAAAGGCACCTACACATTACTTAATATATAGGTTTGGTATACTGTAGTAAGTCGTTGTTTGTACAACCA
>PVMI01039038.1:0-13215 GCA_008528875.1 Aulacorthum solani | reverse complement strand
AAGAAAAAATTAATTTATTATATTAATTTATTTATTATATTTGACACTTTTTAAAGATTTTTTTATCATATGAAGAAAAAAATAGCCAAGTTGTAAATCTTTCAAAATCAGAGAATATAACTACCAATAACGGCATAAAAAAACCTACAGTTAACTCAGCATCGATTACTACAAATACTGACAGTGAAACGATGGAATCAAATAATTTTAGAATAGTTATTTCAAATGCAACGGCTAAGTGGGTTCAAAATGAAACTGAGAACTGTTTGCGGCACATCAATCTAACTGTAAGATCTGGTCAATTAATCGCAATTATTGGACCCGTAGGAGCTGGAAAAGTATAAAAAACAATAAATTATTATATTTTGAGTAAGTTAATATTAATTTAAAATACCAAAAAAAATTAAGAGTTCATTACTGCAAGCGATTTTACGAGAACTGCCACTATCCGAAGGAAGAATTTCAGTGCGTGGTGTAGTTTCTTATGCATCCCAAGAACCGTGGTTATTTGTAGGTTCTGTCCAAAAAAATATATTATTTGGTACTCCGATGGATGAACATCGTTATAAACAAGTACATTTTTGGAAATTATTAACGCAATTATATCATTAAGGTACTTGAAGTTACATTTTCCGAAACAATTATACAATAGGTAATAAAAGTATGTGCGTTGAAAAGTGATTTTGAACAGTTTCCATATGGCGACAAAACAGTTGTGGGAGAAAGAGGAATAACTCTCAGTGGCGGACAAAGAGCAAGAATCAATTTAGCTAGGTAAGTTATGAATAAAACCAATAAAAGGTAGTAGGCACTAATTATTAATGTTTTTTACTGCAACTACTTTTTCAGAGCCATATACAAACAAGCAGATATTTATTTATTGGACGATCCTCTTTCAGCTGTCGACACACATGTTGGCAGTCATTTGTTTGAAAAATGCATTAAAAGTTACTCTAGGAAACAAAGTTTAAAATGTATTTTAATTATTGAATGATTGACATAATTGGTTTTTTTATAGGTTTTCTCAAAGAAAAAACGTGTATTCTTATCACACATCAATTACAGTACTTAGCGAGTGTAGAAAAAATTATTCTCATGGAAAATGTAAAAATAGATTATTGTTATTATTATAATTGGAATGTAATTCAATATGTGTTTATTTTAGGCGGATATCAAATCAGAAAGTACATATGATGAACTTCAAACGTCTAATTTAGAATTTGCGAAATTACTTCGTTCTTCCGTGGAGACAATATCTGAGACTCATAATACATTGAATGTAACAAATAAAAGCGATTCAGAGTCGATTTTGGATCGTCGAGGGTCTGAAACGAGTGTGACATCATCTATTGATGAAAATAAATTCCATCAAAATAAATTAAAACAGGCTGAAGTAATCGAAACTCGCACATCGGGCAATATTTCACATACTGTTTATATGTCATATTTTCTTGCTGGGGGAACAAAGTGTAAAATATTATTTTTTATATTGATCTGTATTTTCACACAAGTACTGACGTCTTTTGGCGACTCTTGGATAAGTCATTGGTATTTAACATGCGCAATGTGTGCCAATATTTTTTTTAATTCCATTTTTTTTAGGGTTAACTTAGAAGAACACGTTTTTCGTAATGTAATAAACGTGCCTAAATCAGTTGCTGATAATAGATCAAGTGCATTTATATGGTGGTCGATTTCTAGACAAACCTGCATTAATATTTTTGCAGCTACAACTTTAATTGTAATAATTACAGCTGCAATTAGGTCAGTCTTATTTGTATCCGTCTGCATGAAAGCTTCGATGACTTTACATAACAATATGTTTAAGGCATTAACTAAGGCCACGATATATTTTTTTAATACAAATCCATCTGGTAATTATAATTTAGAATTTTTATAGAATACCATCTAACAATTAATTGTATTTTCTTAGGGCGTATTCTTAATCGTTTTTCAAAGGACATAGGCACTATTGATGATTTACTACCAATAACATTGATAGATTGCATACACGTAATATATTTTAATATAATCATAATTTGTTCTCTGTGAATATTTTGAAATAATTCGTGAGTTCATAACCAAAAGATATTGACTAATTTTTTTTTGTAAATCTACATTTTATACCTACATATAAATTTAGAAATAATGTATCCATAATTATTAAGATCATAAATGCAAACTTGCACATTGTTTAAACTTTAAAGGGTTATTGAAAATGATTTAAGTTAATACAATTTACAAATATACCATTTATTAGTAATCTAAATGGAATCTTCCGGTTCTTAACTCAAAGTTAAAATTTTAAACCAATAGGTTCTATCTACATGATAAAATAAATTAGTGACAGCAAAATATTTCGACACTTCTATCCTACATTCTCATATCCCCTGTATCACAATAACATCATCGACTTTTACATCATGTCACATCAACTTATGTTAAACCCACATTTTTTCAGAGAAAAAATATTCAAGGAAAAATTATTCTATGTATAAAACTTATTGATACTTACTACATTTTTTTTTGTGTATGTTTTGTTTATAATAACCCAAAATTAAAAGATAGCTTTATTTATTTTTAAATTTCATAACCATTATAAATATGATTCGTTGCAAAAGAGTATATGACAGCTATAAACTGCTTTTCTAGACAATTTGATATTTTAAGATAGGACCTTTTAGTTCTGAGCTCACGATATATCAAATATTGTGTGTTAATGAAGTAAATATTATTACTAGAATGGATTGTCAGCTTTGGGAGTATTCATAGTTGTTGGAATTGTGAACGAGTATATGTCAATAGCCGCTTTAGTTTTAGCTTTTATCATTTACAAAATAATGATGTATTATTTATTATTATCACGGAGTATTAAACGGTTGGAAGGAACTAGTAAGAAACGAAATTAAAGTATACCTTAACTACATTATATTTGTATTTAAGTTATTGTCACTTTTGAATAATTTTATAGCAAGAAGCCCTGTTTTCACACATTTGAATGCAACTTTACAAGGTCTAACAACAATTAGAGCATTTGAAGCGGAGCAAATATTGACCGGAGAATTTGACAGCCACCAAGTTAGTGATCATTCAATTTTTTTAGTATCTAACTTTTCATTTTGTTCATTGTAATATTTAAATTTGTATTTTCTTTAATACATACCTAGTTATTCTGCTAGTGTAACACTCACTTTATTCCAAGTATTATTTTAAATAAAACCTTAAAAGGTATTAAATTAGTTATTAATATATACATTATTATACTTAGTATTTTTCATTTATGTCGTTGCATATTGTGTTTAAATATTACAGGACTTACATTCTTCAGCTTGGTATTTATTTTTGGCATTAAGTAGAGGATTTGCATTTTGGTTAGACATCATTTGTCTTGTATACATAAGCGCAGTTACATTCAGTTTCGTTGTAATTGGCAATGGTAATCTCGTTTAAAATTATTTTGTTTGATTATAATATTTATACTAACTATTGGTTGTCATACAGGTGTATTTGGAGGAAACGTTGGTCTTGCCATTTCCCAAGCGTTTGCGTTACAAGGAATGCTTCAATGGGGTATGAGGCAAACGGCAGAATTAGAGAACAATATGACAGCAGTTGAAAGAGTATTAGAGTATACAAATGTTACGCAGGAAGATCCTCTTGAACCAACAGGTTGTGTTACTTACTCCATAATTTGGCTGCTATTTAATATGTGGACATAAAAATTAAAACAATGTTGCTAATAAGTAATAACTATCAAATAATAATAAGTACCAATTCAATCAGTTTGAAAAAAATCGGTGGTTCAATCCAGCGTATTAGTATACGCACCAAAATCCGAAGTATATAATTGGTAGGTAAGGTACCTATTCAGCATAATATTAAGAACAAAAAATAATGATATTGTGGCGTTATTGGGTGAAAGTACCCCAGGTCTAGACATTGAGTGTTAGACCAAATTTATTGAGTTGTATTTAAGTATAGTGCTATAAAGTGATTTATTCGGCATTAATATAAATTATATTAAAGTAGTTATAACTATTACATTTAATTATATTTAATTCCAAATCACCCTTCGACTGAATTTAGGACTTGAAATCAATTCAAATTTAAGTTTGTTTTAACTACTCATTACTAAGAAAATATTTGGTAATAGTATAATATAAAGTTTAATCAATTGTGTTGATGTATTATAATGATGTAATATGATAAAATAATAAAATAATAAGTATATAATATTATAAACACAATCGTATGAGTAGCTATTATTGATTGATATTGCCATAATGTACATATAAATAAACGTATGATTTATGTTTTATAAAAAAACCTCATGGTTATAAGGGTAATATATATATTATAAGGAATAATATAATATAATAATATAATATTTATAATTAATATAACAATTTTTTTTATGTAAGCCATATACTAAAAAAATGAGATATTGATATCTTAAAAATTTAATTAAAATGTTGTATACATAATTTATGTAAATTTGTTTTATAGCGGACAAAAAACAAATTCCTGAGCAATGGCCTTCAGAAGGACGAATTATATTCAAAAATTTTTATCTACGATATGGGCCAAATACAGATTATGTTTTAAAAAACCTCAATATAAACATAGAATCAATGCAAAAAGTAATTTTTATTTATTGTAATTCTCTACATGATCAAATAGGTTATATATTGTATTTTTTTTTTTTATGTTTAGGTAGGCATCGTTGGTAGGACTGGAGCAGGAAAATCGTCTTTAATTTCAGCCTTATTTAGATTAGCTTTTAATGAAGGTAATATCATTATCGATGGTAAAGAAATTCATGAACTTCAACTACATGAGTTGAGGTCTAAGCTTTCCATAATTCCTCAAGAACCAGTCCTGTTCTCGGGAACAATGCGCAAAAATTTAGATCCATTTGACGAGTACCCAGATCACTTGCTTTGGAATGCATTAGATGAAGTAATTATTACTAATAATATAATGTTTGTATCAAATCGTTTGAAAACTATATACACAACAACAAAACTGTTTGATTATGTAAGGTTGAACTTAAAAACGTTATTGAAGATTTGCCTGATGCCCTTAATTCCAAAATGTCTGAAAATGGTTCCAATTTCAGTGTTGGTCAAAGACAATTAATATGTCTTGCTAGAGCTATAATTAGAAATAACAAGATTCTCGTTTTGGATGAAGCCACTGCTAATGTTGATCCACAGTACTAAAATTAATACTTTTTTACTTACTGATTGACAAAAATATATATATTTTTTTTAATTTCCAGGACAGATGCATTAATTCAAATGACCATTAGAACCAAATTTAGAGCATGTACAGTCTTAACAATTGCACATCGTTTAAACACTGTCATGGACTCGGACAAAGTCCTTGTTGTGGACAAAGGAACAATGCTCGAGTTTGACCATCCATATAATTTATTGCAAAATAAAGAAGGAGTATTTTACAAAATGGTGGAACAAACAGGACCGGCCACATCTGAATTTTTGCATAAAGTAGCCGCAAAGGTACACTGCTTATAATAATATTTTTGACACTGAATTTAGCTTAATATGAATTTACGAACTGTATTTGTGTATTTTTATAGAGTTATCATACTGTAAGTTCGGTGACGGATCCAACATCCGAGTCATTTGCCAATAATTCTGATGGTATTTCAACGAAAAATGTATAACAATTTTTTATAATGTCACTTAATATTACACTATTACAACAATGCCAATGCTTTTATGGCGATTGAAAATTGTAGATTTGTCTTATCGTTCGTGTTTAAGTGTTTAATTTATTAACTTTTCCTAAGAACTTATACTTAGTAGGTATTTAAATTATATAATATTTTAAGAAGAATATTTAGAATAGCATATATTTTTGATAATTTATTAATTATTGCTACCGATTCTGACTCTTAATTATAATTCAAGTTTTTTTTTGTTATATCATTACATTGAATTAAATGATTTTACTGTTGTTAATTATAACTTGTAAATGGTGTTTATAGTACATGTATTAGTTAATAAAATAAATATATACATTATTAATCATTTATAATCTTTGTTTTTAATTTAAAACGTTTTAATTATCAACATCTTGTAGGTAAAGGTACATTATTTATGTACAGATTTATTATATACATAATATGTATTATATTTAGATTCATATGCATATATATTTTTTTCACTTATTAAAAAAAATATAGATTAATTAAGGGATTATTTACAGTTAAAGGTTTTTAACTTAAAATTTGTTTGGAGTGATTTGGCCGTGGTGAGAGGAGGGTGGTTTCTGCCGAAATTTTAATTAATTTGATTACTTCAAAATGATCAACTTACAAATTCATAGAGTGAATTTACAATTACTTACAGTTAAAAATCAATAACTTTCTATTTATTTGGAGTAATTTGGTGATGACAGGGTAGGGAAACTTCACATACATTTAAACTATCACTAGTTACTTAAATAAAATTAATAAATGAAACAGTTTATGTACAAGCAGGCCTCTCAAGTCAATTTCTCACTAAATCTTTTTGCTGGCCCTATAAAATATCATATAAAATAAAATTAGTATTCATATCAAAATTTAAAAAATTTAAAAAAATTACAAATTTATTACAACAGGCTTCTAAAATAGCTGGTCCCTTGTAATCCAGTTTCAAAAACCGGTAGTGTTTTGTAGTCGCCCTGTGTGTAGGTAAATTAAAAACAATTGTACTCTGTAGATTTAACAATATGTTTATCAGGTCAAAAAACTTACCAGTGGAATCAACATATTTTTCCGTGTAAAAAAAGTATCGGTTAAATATACAATATGTTATAACTTATAGGTCTAACCCTAAACACATATAAATCGATGGAATTTACAATCGCACAAAAATTTGATTAATATTTTGTAGAAATTATCATCTTCTTTTAATGAACTAATAAAATATAATGCAACAATCGTAGTGTAATTCAATTATTTAAATATTTGAATATTTTCCTAGAAGCATTATTTATTTATATTATAGGTGTTATTTAATAGTTTCGTTATCAAATTGCTAAGTGTATTACTTAATTATATGTATACAATAGTATGCAATATTTCGATTACCTCACTACCAAACATATAATAGTTAAATACGCTAATAACCATCCGTTTTGTTAGTTTAATGAATTAAAAGTTAGTCATTGTATAAAATGTCTTCTTCTGAGAATTTTTTTTTTCATACATATACTTTTGTATCAAGATTTGAAGACACCATAATCCATATTATGACTGAACTATACAAAAGGATAATAGCCAATAGGTTGAAATATATTTCATAATACTTACAATAAAAGTTTAATAATTCTTAAGTTACATGTTTAAATTAAAAAGTTAAGCTCGTTTTACTTTGATCACATAAGTAAATAAATTCATTTTAGGTACTTTAAATTTCCAATTAAGAAATATATATTAAAGCAATGTTCCTAATAACTAATAATAGTATTAATAAGTAATTACTCAATAAATTAAAAATATCAAATGTTCGAACCAGTATACGAACCAAAATCCGGAGTATATAATTGTTCCAGAAGGACAAATTATGTTCAAACATTTTTATCTATGATATGGTCCAGATACAAATTATGTTATAAATAACCTCAATATAAACATAGAATCAATGCAAAAAGTAATTTTTATTTATTGTAATTCTCTACATGATCAAATAGGTTATATATTGAATTCTTTTTCTTTTATTCTGGTAGGACTCTTTAGTAGGACTAGAGCATTAAAATCTTCTTTAATTGCAGTTTTATTTTGATTACATAGCTTTTTATTGTTTATGTATAAGTAAATAAGAAAATAAAAATTATGAACAATTAATAATCTTTGTTTTTAATAATTGTAATACTTTATGAGACGTTTTTTAACCTTTTTATGTAAATTCCATCACCGGTACTTTTTTACCACCACTACTTGTGTTAAAATTTAAATTATGTAAGTAATATTAACATTATTTATGTACAGATTTATTATAAAATAAAAATACTGGGAAAACTGTACTACAATCAATTATAAGTAATTGATTAATTATTCTATATTTTTAAACAAGTGTAAAAAAATTATATATTTATGTATCTAAGTACAACTTACAAGATAAATTTTATATTAAATTGATTGTTGTACAGTTTTTCCAGTTGATTTTTAACAATCAATTTTTAGCATTAAATATTTCTAACTTAAATATTTCCCAAATCTGATATTTCCAATCTAATTTATCCAATTTCAATATTTACCATAAAAATTTTCTCGGGATATATATTTTTACAAATTTAATATTTCAAAAAAAAAAAAAAAACCTTATCTAATTCTTGTAAGCCATTTGTGTTTAGTAATGTTATGTCATTAAGATTATATTATAGTCTAGACTAGTGGTACTCATATATAATAATTTTTATTGCTCGGTTAATCGGATAAATGGTCGGTATCGATTATCGAATGCCCTTGTTATTTACCTACATGGTTCAAATCCATGTAGTGTTAAACATAGTTTAAATCTAAATATTTACTATATTTATTTTTAAATTTAATGAATTCATATTTTTTTTAGCAGGGCTTAGAGCTTATTCTTAGAGAATTTATATTTTACAAAAATGTGATGCATTCAGTGCCCAAGAAAAAGTATTTATTAAGCAAAAAGAAGAAGAAAATAAATAATATATAATGTGGTTGCCTACTCTAAAAATGAGTTAAAAATTAATATAAAAAGTTATAAATATACTGTACGTATGCATAATAATTTAAGTTAATTTTAGAAAAAATAACTTAAATTTATGTTTATATTATAATCTTGTGCCTATAGTATTGTATAAGTCATAAATAATTACTCAATAAAAACTTTAAGTAAATAATAATGAATCTAATAAAATTTAACTTGTCAAATCGTATATGTATAGAAAATACTGTATTTCAGTATACAAAGTGAACATTGTGAAAAATTACACGATGTTAAATTTTAGTGACCATTTTGTGAAATATTTTTGAATTTCATGAGGTGTAAAAAATGTATTTCATAAAAAGTTCATCTTTTTATTAAAATATCGATTTCGCGAAGTGGTTACTACATATTAATTAATATGTATACAACAAAAATATTTTTATGAAAAACGCAGATTTGTGTTTATTTGGTTAAAACAAAACCCAATTAAATTATAAATTAAAATGTTCAGTTATTTCTTAGAACCGAAAAAACCTAAAAGAACCGGATAACTTAATGTTTATATTCAAATGGAATCTGGCTCTAAGAATTGTAAAATGTGGATTCCAAAGTCCAATAAAATTGTTGATTCTTCGATTATATCCTCGACGATTATATCCTTTACCAGTTCTTTCGGTTCCGGTTCCAGTCCCTGAACTTCTAATGATCAGAATTGACAAGCAACACAACTGTGGTTTTTACCTAGTTGAGAATATCTGTTTTTTCTTTATACTATTTACAATCTACCTATACAGTTTTTATCTAAAATAAATATTTAATAAATTACAAAAATACAGTGAAATAGTTTGTGGGAAGACTCTTAGCAAAATCGCATTTACGTAGGAATGTCTTACTCAATTGTTATTATTAATTTCATATCGATGAGTGATGCATAAAAAACTACATTTATCAAAAATACAAAAAATTATTGCATAATATAAATGTATAAATTGTTTTAGTCAGACAAAGTCAACTAAAGTATTGTCATTATTTTTAGACATTCGAATTATTAAGTAAGACTACAAATCCCTACTATGACTTATAGATACTGCCGTCTGCCATCAATAATATCGTACCACTAAGTACGCCGATAAACTTTGGCTCACTTTAACTAATAGCCATATGGTTTGTAATTATTCATTGGCACTTGACTTACTCATCTTTAAATAATTATAAAACACAATACAAATATATTATATTACTTAGTACCTACTATGCCATTGATCAAAAATATACATAAGTTCGATCATGCGTCGTTATATAGTCACATTATAGAATTACACTTTAAAACTAAAATTTTTAACGCATAGTTAAATATTAAATCCAGGTTTATAATATAATATTAATTTTCGTTCTAAATCATTATCTTATAAATTGCATACCAATTTACCAACTATATTAAAACAAGTGTCTGACTATTAACTAATAATTTTTACTAATATATTATAAGCTATTCAATTTACTAAGTTATTACAAAATATTTAATAATAGCTTAAGTTTTATACATAACTCTGTGCATCACTAAAGCCTAAGCACTATATTTAATTGATACAAGTTTCAAGTAAATCATAAATAATTACTTAGGTACGTATTGTTATAAGGTGAGTTTTTTCATTTAATCAATAATGTCACCTACCAATTACTTAATTTGAATCATTAAGAAATTACCTAGTGTGATCAAATATTATAACACGTACTCAAAACTGACCAAAAAAACAATTTAATGAATAAATATACATACAATTTTTTGTTATGCTTACTTGAAATCGCAGTTTGTTACAACGAAATAACCAATTATCACGTCACTGTAATACCAAATATGTAAGCAAATTTAAAACTGCAAGAAGAGGTACTACCGTATACTTCAAATAATCTTTTATGTGTGGTAATTATCAAATTTAAATAACTTTTGTATAAAAAGTACATTAATTAATCATAGTTAACATTAAATATGACACAGGAAATGTAATAATTTGTTTGAAACATTTGATACGGCGTATTTTTTAATTCATTCTGCACTTACTGCCCTACTCAGACAATAGGTACTTATAGTCTTGAAACAGTGGTTTTCAAACGGTGGAGATGAGTGACAAAATCCTCCCTGGACTTTTTTTAAATACTTATAATACCTTAAATATAAAACAATAACTATACATTATCGAATAGCGTATGTAAAAAAAATAGCCTTCCCCCTATTACAAAAGCATTTGACCACCACTGTGTTGAAACTAATACAGTAGCAAATAATATTATCCATTTAATATATTTTGTATGTTGTTTATTATTTTAGGTTTAATATGGACTTTGGTAATAAACATGAACGGCCTTCTAATCCTAGAGCCAATGCAAATATCCTCGAAATCCTCACATTTGGGTAAATCTTATAAAATAATCTTATTTGTTTAGTAAAAAATTATAAAAGTTGTATTTTTATTGTGTCTGTGTTTAATAACACTTACCTAATAATTAATATTCACAGTATTGTAGGTACTTTGATAAATATATCATAACAAATATAATATATCATTATAATAGACAGGTTTATTTTATATTTAATTAATTTTTCTACATTTTATTTAGATGGATTTACAAACTCTTCAAAATTGGAGCAAAAAGAGATTTAGAAGTTAATGATTTGTATGCAACTCTAAATGATCACACGTCATCATCATTAGGCATGGAATTAGAGAAGTAATTATATTTACAATAAAATAAATATTACTATTATTATTATTTATTATTATTTTTTTTTATGATTATCTGTTTACAATTTTTACTGTGCGTTTGAATATTATTTATTTTAATGTAAATTAATTTAATTTAAGAAAGTGGAAAGATGAGCTTGCCAACGCTAAAAAGGCTAACCGATCGCCAAGTTTAACAAGAGCTTTGATCAAAATGTTTGGACTCAGGTATATGCTATATGGGTTACTACACTCTATCATCGAACTTTTTTTAAGGTAAAAATTATATTATTTAATATATTAATTACTGTCGTATATTCACATTACTTCTGAATTCTGATGTATACACATGAAACAAAACATATAAAAATATGAAATACAATATTAGTATTTAGCATTATGCTTAAATCAGAGCTATTCTATAGTATTCGCATATTATAAAATTCTTCTTTTGGAAGAAGTTTGTCTTTTTATTTAATATGGCAAGTTAATTTTATTTATAAATACTAACTATAAGAACCTAGTAATATTTATTAAATATGGACCATTTCTTAAACTAAATTTAAATTCTAAATGATCATAATTTAGTTTTTATTTCTAAAAATAACTATATAAAAAAAAAATAACGTATTTTTAAATTTCTCTAACTGTATTTTTGACCAAAGTTTCCGCAGAAGTAATCAGTATTAAACGTTTTTAAAAAGTTCATTAAGTTTCTTGCTTTGCTTAAATTGTAAAACGTATTATTATTAAATTAATAATGAATGTATTATTGTATTATATTATCACTAAAAATTATTTGTCCATTTAGAATGACTCAACCATTACTCATCGGTGGATTATTATCATACTTTAGCTCTAATTTGCCAAAAAATGAGCATAATATAAATTACGCGTACACGAATGCAATACTTTTATTATTAAACATGATAGTTACATTAGTCATGTATCATGGAATACAAATTGAAATTTTACATTGCGGTATGAAGATGCGTATCGCCTGCTGTTCATTAATATTTAAAAAGGTAAATATGTTTTATAAATAAATAAATATTATTATGAATAAATTGTTTTGGTATCATTTAATCCCAGCATAATCTATGCAAACATTTTTTTTATTAAATACACATGAATTAATTATTTTAAAAAGATACTTACACTTACGAAAACACTTACAGCGTAATTGATCGTAATGCTATAGATATTATCTCAAGTTTATTCTTTACTTGATCGATCATAACATTAAAACTTAATTAGTTATAGGTAAATATAGAACATTTCCAAACAAATGTTTACTTACAAATTACATTTTATTTTATCCAGGCATTGAAACTAAGCAAAACGGCTCTTGGTGAAACTACTGTTGGCCAAGTAGTGAATTTGTTATCAAATGATGTAAATCGGTTCGATATTGTAGTAATATTTATCAACTACTTATGGATGGGTCCTTTACAAACAATTTTAGTGACATATTTTTTGTGGCAAGAAATTGGAGTCTCGTCAATAATCGGAGTAGCGATACTACTTATAGCCATTCCAATACAAGGTTAGGGTAAAATATGTTCTCACTAAAGTTCCATTTACAATTTAGGGTGACCATAAAAATTCCCGTTTAAAACGTGATTGTCTTTTTTTATTATTATGTCTTGTTGTCCCGAAAAACTTCAAACGGGACGCTTTTTGTTCCATTTTTAGAAGATTGCTCCATTTTAATCCCGTTATTTCCGTACTATAATTAAATTATAATTTACGAATTTTTGTAAAAGATTAAATAGATTTATGATTCAAATATAAAACAG
>PVMI01039032.1:4230-22230 GCA_008528875.1 Aulacorthum solani | reverse complement strand
ATTTAATGGGTGAAGGCGCGCGCGGGTTGCGTTCAGTGTAAACATTTTAAGCGCGCTATATTTTAGACGGCCACCTATCACGAGTCGGTACATATCGTAACATATTATTATATTATTGTATATAATATGACATATGGCAATAAGTCCGTCGTACACTCAGTAAAATTATTGAATAATGTCCTGTCATCAATGTTTTAACGGGTATGTGGAATGCCGAATGCGCAAGCGTGGCTGTCCGTAAAACGTTGCCTACATAATACAATAATGCGTACCTGCAGTGTTGTATTCATTACTATACTATAATATTGTTATGCATCGGCGTAGATCCGATCGTCAGCGAATTTCATTTTTCGATAAAATGTATCCATTTATCCCGCTATTTAACGTCTTCCTCTAACATCTCTCCATTAAGTGTGGTATCACCCATATCGAGTGACACGTACGAGGTAAAACCTACTTCGCCTTTAAAGCCTTCGTACCTTCGTACGTTTTGAGCTAATGACTCTCTCTAGAATAAATTCAGATTAGCACTGTTAGCTTCATTGAGGTACGACACTACGACGGTATGCGTTTGTCGATTCCTTCAAAATTAGAATGACTATATCAGGATAGAAGTCAGTACCTAGACGACGAACGACAAACATATATACACATTTTAAAAACGAACATTTTTGTAACCAATTTTAAATCTTTACACAGTAGATACTGAGGTACATCCAGATATCCTTAACAGTATTGGCACCTCATATGTTAGCCACCATATATCCTAAAATGTCCTTGAAATTCGTTAAGATCTCCTAAAAAATGATATAACTTCACCATCTAGACATCTGCCTTAACCGAATAATGATATTGTGAACCATTGATTATAACACTATAAAATAGTATCACTATTACATAATATTATATATTTACACGAATTCACGAAGGAGAGGAATTTTATATTATAATATCGTATACAACAATATACGTCTATAAGACCTATATATAATAATATGTATAAATAATAGTAATTATAAAAAAAATATGGTAATAATACTATACACCAAAAAATGTTTTGTCGATTCCGTGGCAGACCTGTATTTATAATATATAATACATACACACACACACACACATTCACACACATCAAAAATATTGTAACATATTGTATAATATTATTTTCTACTATATTGTTTTATAATATACAGATATTTAGTATAATAATAATCATAATAATTTATTGCAAACAAAAAGACAATTTACAATAAGACATAAGACATAATAACGCCCTTTATGGACAAAGAGTATAGATATAAATACAGATAGTATAAGGTACGAAATGTAAATAATAATCTCCACTAAAAACATATTAAATTTAATGCATTTGTACATAAGAGTTAAAAATAAAATACAATAAATAAAATATTATAAGTATTTTAAGTTATTACTTATAGAACATTTTTTAAATTGCTTGGTGGATCAAAGAAAAAATTATTAAATATTTCGCTATTATTAATACAATCACATTCATACGGGGACATAATGACTGCAGTTTGGTTTTTTAGGTTGTACATAAAAGGTATTTGTAAAGCGAGGAGTGTGGAGTAGGTTAGGTTAGGCTAGTGGTACGCTTAGAGAATTTTTTTCTAAGAGTTCGAGACTATCTATTAAGTTGTTCAACAGTTTATAAAGGAAATTATATATATTATATGTTTATTGTATCTATTTGTTTGTTATATTTATACTAGGTGTGTATACCATCATTTATTTTGGTGGATAAATACAATTGTCAACTTCAGTTGTTCAACCTGGCCCAACGCTTTTTTTTTCGTTTATACTTTGATTAATATATACGTTCATTAAAAACTCATTCGCCGACGTATTACTTATATGTACACATATCAGCGCTACTAATACATAATAAACAGGAAAAGCAATTTCCACAAGTAAATCATGAATTCGATTTCATCGATAGAAAAAAATCTGATGAAAAATATTACAATGAGTGTATATGTAACGCGAGTTGCGGGTGTAATCGAATATTATAATATATGTGCTTCATGTTTAAGATTCTAAAGGGTTCAATATGATGCGAGTTGTTCTTTATTTATAGTTTCGTATATCATAATAATACCTATGTATTTGTGGGTGGGAGGGGTGTACACAGTTTGGAACTAAGACACTGTTAAATGTGGTACATATAAACTTTAGAAATTATAAGTTTTAAGATTTCCCAGTAATTTTTCAGAAAAATGTCAGTAAGAAAATATTACCTACCGAAAATCAGTGACTACTGACCATAATAAATAGATCATTATATTATATTATAATGACTTACTGGAATCTTTAGTTGAAGTTCGGGTGTTTGTTTACTGATTTCAAATGGTTTAAGAAAAGCGAAGAAACTTACAATTATTTTATTTGTTATTTTACACACAAGTGATATCGTATCCAAGAATTTGTTAATATTATTCAACAATATATTTGCATAATTTTATACCTAAAAGTTTTCCCACAAGTACCTGTATGATTTAAAAATTGGAAAATTCAGTGATATTTTTTTATAAATGTCAAGTAAGTATACCAAAATCAATTATTTTCACAAATAATACAATAATTTTCTTTTTCGATAAGTATAAATGATAGTAACTCTTATACTATGGTAAAACAAAGTTTGTTTTTTTAGGTTATTAAGATTTGACATTTAAATGCAATACAGGATATATCATGCTCATTATACTATACTCAATAAATATTGAATGCCTTTACCGGCTTTACTCATAAATAATTTTTATGAGCACTTAAAATTGTAAATGCGTCCTTTAAACACTAAAACTAAATATATTATAGTAGGTAAACGGAGCTCCGTTCAAAATCGTTTTTCGAACACCAAGATTTATGATTGCCTTCAAAATGATAATAATTATACAACAATTGCTTGTAACTTGCTTGTTTCCTGTCCATACATTTTTTTATTATTTAAATCATTGTAATTACAAATGTTATTATGTACCTACATTATAATATATTACGTTAAGGGTTATATGTACCTAGGTAAATACAATATTTTCTTAAATTCAATTACATTTTAATCGTTAACATAAATTATTGTTTGTTTCGAAATGAAGAGAAATCATTTTAGTGTTCCAAGTCAATGTGTTGATAATGTGCATTTTAATTTTCAAATCTTCAATATGTTAATTTTATAATACATTGTTCAAACAATATTATGAATTATTTGTAAATATATATACATGTATATTTATTACAAATTAACTAGTAAACGGGTAAATTCAAAAGAATTTATTATTTTTGTTTTACATTTTTCAGCGAAATATTGGTATAAAAAATATTAAGCAATACAAATTATGTTTTTAGTTATAACTGTATGCCAACTTAAATTGATATCGCATCATTTATATTATATAATACACAATAATATTATGTATGTAAGTGTAACACAATAACGTATAGACACAATATTATATTAATATAGAACAGATCAATGTAAATATTATTATATTATTATTATTGCCGGTAACATATTTTTATAGGTTATAGATTATAGATAGATCGGAGTCTAGTACACAGGTATTAGTCATTTTTAATCAATGGTTGTTGTGTGAAAATGTCAAGTGCAATGTACTTGTTAATTATATATATATATATATATTGCGTAGCTAGTATGACAATAATATTATAAACGCAAAACAATTCGGGAAGTCGTTTAATTGTAGTGTCATGCCGTTTAATCGATTTTTAATTACATATCAAAAATTACACTTTGTTTTATAATACATTATGACGTGCGATGTTGCGTAAATCGCCTCTAAAACGCCCACAATAATATATGCAAGGGAATAAAATATCGTGACAAGTCGAAAATATTGTCGAAACTGTCGCCGCTGGAATACCTACACCAACACGCAAACGTATAATATTATTTTGTGTACGTTTTTTTCTTTATTCTTTTTTTTGCCGACTTCCTATGTATTTTATATTGTCTACGGCGTGAAAAATACCGTTCAAAATTCGATACAGCGAAAACGTCGCATGAATGCACCGAACTCTATTGATATACCTATGTGTATATATATATATGTGTGTGTAATATTCTGTCGATTGCGATTAACAATGTGCGTATGATGAGGCTCATAGATATTATACATAACTACTATTCTCTCTCATTTTTTTTCACTTCCTATAAAAATAAATACGGTTACGTCTGGGGATCCTTATAATATTATACACTATTGTGGGAAACGATGAATGCGATTTATGTATATCTTTAGTGTGGCGCTGATTCACCGGAACCTCCCCTCGGCCTGCGGGGCGCGTCAGGTATTCTTTTATATTTTTTGTTCTGCTTTGCTTCGCTTCTTCTATAAATCGCTAACACGTGACATTCGTGCGATGGGGTGGGCGCATCGTGACGCGTATGCGGGGTGCGTTGAAAAAATTCCGTACAGAATTCCGTCCAAATTTTCGGCCGAATTATTATTATGGTTCCTACAGCGAAAACCGTTTGGACGCGCATACAAATAAAACATACCCCGAATTGGTAAACATTTTTCAAAACAGTCTATGTAATTATATACAACAAACCCGAATAAATTGAAAGTTTATCAATCATTATAATCGATTTAGAATTAAAAATAAAAATAAATTATCAGACGTATTATAAAATATAAGAATATTTTATGGTTGAAATTTAAATCAATATATTTTTTTTTAAATTAGCATTGTGACAATCCGCTTATAGTTATTAATTATTATATTCATTACAGTTATTTATTAACTATGGTACCTATTTCATTTTTTCACATAATATCAGAATGTAATATTATATTTTTTATTTTTATTTTTGTATTGAGCTAATATTTATAATATACCTATCGTCATTAACTACGATTGATTATATAATTATATAATTTATAATACATAGATCTTGCGGAAACACACAAAACCTAACGGCTGGCACTAAGTATATTTTATTATATTTTTAACACAAATCGATGTTGACACTAAAAAATATGGTGAATGGTAATAGATAAACACTGGCCACTGATGATTGGAGCTTAATGCCGCTAGCTGGGGCTCTATACCGAGTGCGAGGATGGCAGACAACCAAGTGACTAATCGGCTGCAATGACTATTACATAGCTATATAAAATGATGGTAAATTCGGAGTGGTGACCACACCAGATACAGTCAGAAGTTCGCAAACAACCACTTAAAGTCGTCGTTAAGCCGCGTTACCTGTCAACTTCTTTATAAATCATAATATTCAAGATATACGATAGGTCCAATCTTTCAAATTAGTATACCTATCTATGTCAACAATGAAATTTGTGCAAGCTGTTAAAAATAAGTAAAATAATACATAAATCATCATATCATATCATAAAAACATGATGGTATGATTCAACAATATTATTACTTATATAATTGCCAATTCATTTTTTCCATGTTTTCATTACCCGTACCTAAGTATATAATATTAATAATATACTAAACCACAGTTTAGGTTTATTATTATTGTAATAATATGTAATGCAATAGTCACGAACAGTAGCCATATAGACTCATGTACGTGTGAGTGTGTTTGTGTGTGTGTAATCGCCCGCGCGCATACCCTACAGACGCCGCCGCGTATAATATATAATATATAAATAGTGCAGCGGGAAAATAAAAAATAACGTCGAAACATAAAACTCGTAGAACGTTGTAAAATGCATAATTTATTTTAGATGTGCACTCTCCCCTATATATATTATAAGCATATATATACATATACATTATACACATACATACCTATACACACTATTTTATTTGTTAAAACTTTGGATGTAGCGCATAAAGACGGATAGAAAGTAAATTCGCCTCCGGTGTGTTGTTGTATTAAAGTCGTGTATGGCGTATAATGTACATATATATATATATATTTATATATGTATATATATATATGTATGTACGTATATAGTCAGTGTTCGGTAATAATAATAATAACAATAATAGCACGTGGAGTATAATATATATATATATGTATATATACGTTGTTTGTCCGTGACAGTCAACGGCAAAATTGTTAAGTTCGCCCGGTGTTTCTTCAGACGAACGTCAGGTCGACCTTTATTTCGTATATCGTAAAGCGTATAGTACGTAACGCAATTAGCGCAGTGTTTCAAGCCAGACAATTTCGAATACAACAAACGTTTCGCGGCGGCGGCGATACAGCCAAAGTAAAATCCCGTTGGCGATTCCGAGGATAATACAAATAATATGTATCTATATTATACAGGATGATTCACCAACCATGCTAATCGCCCCCGTTTTCTTCTTTAATATTGCAGTAATCCGATGTTTGATTTTTGGAATTTTCAAATTTCAAATTTTTTAATTCTCGGATTCTTTGTACTACTCAAGGGGTGTCCTGTGGAGATCCAAACTTCTGTTTTTTCAAATGAGAACCGCCTTTTTTCAACTATAAATTATTTGGCTGATTATTTTTCTGAAAATCTTGACGTGATCAAAATCAAAATTCAAACAAGTACTTTTTTTCAGTTATTCAACTTTGTGTACGAAGGAGTTATCCCTGAGGTCCATGATAATGGGTTTAAAGCATATAATTAGGGATTGATAATCTATCAACATTTAAAATTTTACAAAATAGTTGTATGGGTAGCTATTAAATCCTAAATCCAATATCTATTTATATGAAATGATTTTATTCATAAACTATTTTATATTTTTGTAAATCCAATTTTAAGAACTACAATTATCCTTCGTATAAAAATTCTGATAACTGAGAAGCTACTGGACGAATTTTGAATTAAGTTCCTAGTTAACTTTACTTATATCAAAAATTTAAAAAAAAAATATATATATATATAGTAAATAAGGGTAGAAAACAGAAGTTCGTATTGCCATAAGACAAGTAGTACAAACAATTGTTAATAATTTGAAAATTGGTCTTTATGTATATTTAAAATTCCAAAAATTAGAATTTTAATGATTTCATCTTTAAATTTAAAAAAATAGAAGTGAGTTTACTTTGTGAATCACTCTGTATACACACACACACACACACAACGATTTGATTTTATATAGTATGGCGTGCATTATAATAACAGTATATTTATACGCGCACTGCGAGATAGGAGATCCGGCGTCGAAGACGTTTTTGCGATCGATCGACTTTCGAGCACTCGAGCGAATTTCGTTTTGGTTTTTTTCCGCAATAAATATCGTACCACTGCAGCAGCTATATAGAAGTTATAGAACTGTCTATTATATTATACGGCGTATAACGACGTTTTGTCAAGCCCACCCGCGTTTTTATCGCCGGAATTTTAACTGCGACGATCGGAGTATGGAATTCAATTACGCAAACAACATCTATAGGAACTTTGAAACTATTATTATTATTATTATTATTATTATTATTATCTATCCACAGAGATAATAACAACTGTATATAGCGCAGCAGTATAACATAAATCCGTATTATTTAACGGTATTAGAACACTGACTTTGTATCATGACAAACGCCCTGACCTAAAAGTTTATGCGCGCAACAACGATATACTATATGTATATGTATATGTATATATATACGTACTAACTGAAATTATGGCAGAATTTGTCGCGAAAATTGTACCACAGCGCAATTTCGTAAGTATTAAATAGTTACCACTTAACACCCTTGAACGTCGTTTTACTCGTCGAATCCAAAATCAGATCAGTATAATACAACTATAATAATATGTGTGTATAGGTACGTTTGTATATACATATTTGTATAACCAGTATAGCTGTTGTGTAAGGGTATAATATTGTGTAATGGTATCAGTCGTATTAATAGTGTAGATATTATATTATATTAATATTTCGAAATACTCGAGTTTTAAAAATATTATTAAAACAGTTCTAGGAATATCACATTACAGTGATTTAAAAATTTGTTTTTCTGTACATATACAATGATGCAAAATTAATATTTTCGAGTTTTTACGTATTGATAATTTGAGTTGATATTATTTGATTTTGTTATTTTTTTTAATTTATTGAAAAATATTTTCTACCATGACCTGACTTTTAATCAATATATCATATTATATTATATTATTATTTCTTTATCTCGCGTTAACATGGAGGAATACGAATCTAAAAAAACGACATAGAAAAAAAAGGACCCGGAAAAAAATATCAAGTAAAAAACGACACAGTAAAATACGACAAGGTAAAAAATTTCAAATTTACTTTTATCTAAAGATCACAATTATCGTACAGGTATTATTTAGGTACTACAGCTGTTATAGAATAATTTACTAGGTGAAGAGCATCAAAAAAAATATAAATTAATATCCTAGTTTTAAAAATTCACAAATATCCAATAGTATATAATAGAAAAATGTATATGATATAACAAAATTGGGATATATCTTTCCCCACTTGAATTTTCTTCAGATTTATTTTTAAATTTATTTTGTATCTCTACATAAATCTTTTTTTGTTTTTAAATGTCCTCAATGCATTTTGAGCTATTTTTTATTTATCATTCGCTACCTTCAGTCGGATTTTCGATATTAATATAAATAAAGAGGGATGGCAATGTTGTTGTTACTTATAGTGACGATTTTATATATTATAACAGTATAATAACTTATAAACTACAATAATAATAATAATACTATGTATAATAATATATTACTTATAATAATTTATAACTTAGTTGTTTTTTTCTGTGTCGTCTTTTACCTGACAGTTTTTTAAGTGTCGTTTTTTCCATGTCGTTTTTTACCGATTACCACCGTATACAGTATAATCTATGTAAGGATAAATTAATATTTGGTCTATCTTACACGTTAGATATCCTATCCTAACAATATTGACTGAATTTATATAGAGTGCTTTTTCTGTTTCCGCAGAATTGTGATGTTACGATACTCTTAGAATTTTGTGGTCGTCGAACGCGCATCGATCGAATAAACGTTGAAACCCATCCCGGAACCGGAAGCCGTCGCTTAGTACGTTTTATCAGGTTTTAGTGCGTTTATACTTTATTCACCAAAAGTCAAACTACACAGAGTTTACCACCTATATACTATCATTCCAGATCGTCTTTTTAGAGAAGTTCATCAACGACCGTGCTACAAAAAAGGTAAACAACTTTTACATATCATATAGCACAATAGGTAGCACCTACATCACATAATTATTATTAATATACACAAAATATATATTAAAAGTTAGACTTATATAGTAATAAGTCTAGATTAACCCTTAATATTTAGTGTAGACATAATATTATATAGACTCCATACCATTGTTTAGTATTAGAAGGTTAGGTTAAGATTAGGTTGTTTTTATATTTTTTATTCAAATAAAACTATCATAATAATATCTTTGAAAGTGTTCACAATATGTCTGAATGATGCATGGCAATGTTATCACTTATCAATATGTGTAATTTTAATTGAATTTATTGCTAATTATTGTAAGATCTTTTTCAAAGCATATTATATTATATAAGGGCTCGGTTGGGTTATAAGAATATAAAAATATTTATAAATTAATGTTCTATTTTTATTGTTTCGAGAGTGTAAAGTATAAAAAAATATGTTTATGACATCACTATTTAAAAAAAAATCACATAGATATTACCCAATACTTGTAATTTATATACAGGTATTTGTAGGTACATATAAATTACTATATTATATATTATATTAATAGTTAATAAGTATTATCCGCACAATCGTTTGTAATAAACACGAAATTATAATAGTGTACAATTATATTTTACCAACCTGGTATTTATATGAAAAACGTCGATCATCGTAGGTTATTGTGAATAAGATTGGTTATACTAGATCGTTTCAGTTATAATTTTTCAAATATATTGGGTCGGCGATTCGTCATGTGCGCAGGATTTCTCCACACGTGTAAGCAAAACTCAAATTACCGGTTACGAAAACTTCTAGTGCCTATAATAATATAATATGTAATATATCAAACGCACGATTTTTAATGAAAACGGAACACGATTTATCGACAAAGTCCTATAATGCCTATTATGCGTACGGATTGCTGCAGCAAAGTTTAAATATCGAAATAATTCCGAACGATAAAACAAGGGTGCAAGCGGACTGAAGAGAACGCCATACAATACTGCGGCACGTCGGATACTGTGTGTACATTTTATTATATTATTATACATATACATCGCACGTGTACGATACTTGTATATAATAATATATAGGAGCAATCGTCGTCCAAAAATCAAAAGTACCTAACCGAACAGCTTTCGAACGCAAAGTGCAGATTACGTCAAGCCACAATACATTAAACGTAATAATTACAATAGTTTCCCGATGGAAAAGAAAAACAGTTTATAATGAAAACGATGATTACGCATTGTCTCCTCTGCTCACCGAACGGTGTTCACGCACCACCGAGGCCACAAATGAGAGAATATAATAATCAGGCGCGTGATCGAGGGGAGGGATGAGCGTGTCTCTTTCACCCCCAACATTGAAGAACTATTTCACCTGATAACCACTAAAACAATTGAATCCGCATACCAATATGATAACCTTATTTTTATTTGTACATTTGTTTAATATATTACTGTACTATTATACCATCAATAGAATAAAGACTAACCACCCCCCCCCCATTCCGCCATAGGAAAAATCTGATCACTCCGCTAATAATGGACTATTTACAATTAAAATGACACTCAATACATATTATGTACGACACATAATGCAAGCATATCATAATAATATAATACAGTTGCCATCACAAATCTTTATCGTACTCCGGTTCGCGTATACCTAATACATATAGATCTGAAAACTCCCTTGTCAACCACTGTGCCCAGTATGTCAGTGTACACGATATATAATAATAACATATTGTGTTACACATATATATAAGAGTATACATAAATAATAAACGATCGCAGACTCGCCGCTTGTGCTGCAAAAATATAGAACTACCGAGTGGTGATGACTGGTGGAGGCTGCGAGATTCGGACCTACGTCGCGCCGCCACACGTGTTCGGGTATCCCACGCGCGTGCCACCATTCGTCACTGTCCATCAGCCGCGGTATCTAATAAACAAAGGGATGATGACACCGTCGCCGCCGCCCACCCCCGCGAGAGACGTTTTTCCAATAACAACGACNNACGACGACGACGTCCGCAACATATATAATATATATATAGTATAGGAGTGTATGATTATTATTACTATTATCATTATTACAAGAGACAAGAGTATCATTTTTCAAAACGAAATATCCGCGTCGAAAACGTATTATTATTTATTATATATATATTACCCGCTACATACGGTATACTGGCGGAGCGAGAAAAACCACGTGATGTACCTACTACACGCATATTATGTGTACCTACTGGTAGAATAATATATAGGTACCTACTATGTATATGTACACATTACATACATCACATACGCGTATTACGTCACGCATTACGAATGCGTCGTGGGAAACTATACTGTACACAGTGTCGTGTCGACGACGAGAGATCGATATCCGGCGCGACGTCGATATCCGGCGAGACGTCGATCGGCGTAAATATACCTATGCACACGCGGCTGCATACATCGAGGCAATATTTTCGTATATTATTGTACTGACGCGTTTGGTGATAAATATTTTGTTTGCACAACAAGAGTTCTCAGCTCAGCGGTTCTAACGCTGCATTATAATATCGTATAGTGTTATATAGGTGTAAGTATGTATAATAACAACGCGGCGGTAGGTAATAAAAAATATATAATCCTCTCCTCGAAATCGAGCACGCAAACGTACCGTATGTGTTTATGGGGTAACCCATTTGTAACGTAAATCACTCATTATACTTCAGAAGACACCGACGCTTTTCAAAAAATATTTCTTTTGCATCATTTTGAACCGTTAGGTACAAAACATCAATGTTTTTGGAAAAACTTTTTTCTACTACTTTTTATCGTTATCAAGTGTTCACTCTTTAGCGAAGGACAAAATATATTTTAACTTTGAATTCCGAAATTGATGTTTAAAGTCTAGATGTGGGTGAGATTTTGCAAGAGTACCATCCCGCTCCCCTCAACCAAACATTAAACATGTACTTATCATATAACCCAGTCGTCCAAAATTCGATTTTAATGAATCGAAGTAGGTACCAGCTACCACGAAAAGTATTCTGCTTAGGAATGCAACCTAAAAAGGAAAAGTAGGAAAGCACCTACATGTAAAACATAATTTATTTTATTTTTAATATTTATCTAAAAAATGATATAACCTTAAAAAACATAGTGAAACTTGAAATTATGTAGGTGAAATTGTGTTGTGATACTGTGTTGTCATCCGATACACACACACGCCTAAACTTCGCCGTACAACAGAGCGCGCATAAAATATAATAACGCAACAGAACTGCAGATTTGGCAATAAAATTATTACTATTGTTATTATTATTACTATTACTATACGTAGGTACACACGTACGTCGTCGGCGGCGGCGGTGACGGGTGCCTCCTTTGCAGCCAGCGTGTCGGGTTTTTCAAACGGCGTATTATGTACAGCGCGCGAGAGAGCATTAACTCAACACGCCTATGGCGATTTATAATAATTCGCTTATATTGTATAATGTGTAGCGGCTGCTGCTGCTGTTTATACTTGGCCTCCTCTCGCGGAATCAAAACGCCCGTGTAAAATACGGCGAAAACGTCGTGTCTACATATGTATGTGTATTGTACGCATAATAATAATATGTACGGCGTGCGTGCCGTTTGTAATATAATATTGTACCTATACATACGCTCTCTGCAAAACGGCGGCCAATTAATCAATGTTCGTCGTCGTCGTCGTCGTCGTGTACACATACCGATGTATAATAAAGTACGCGTATATATCATACGCATTATATAGGTACCTTCGATACGATGTGTATACTTGCGTAGGCATACTACCGTTTTTTTTTCCAGCGTGTCGCAGTTTCAATCAAACACGAGCCCGGACCCTTTTCTCTTCCGCGCCGCGGAGGAGCTATTATTCTTTTCCGTCCGAACATGCGTATACCTCCTCTATAACCACGCAAGTACACGAGTGTACGGTATGTCGGCATATGCGGAGTGCAACGGAAATAACTGTGGGCGTACCCTTTTCCCAACTGACTGTATATTATTAAGTACTGACTTCTTTCGTTCTATCTAATATCAATATTAGCTCAAATTTAAATACTATAAGTTTAATTAATAATCTCCAATTATTATTTTTTATTTTTAATGTGATATTGACAATATTATAACAACAATAATTCATTGGTAAGAACTAATTACATTCAGCAGGTATTTCTGCTACGACCCGTAGGCACACTGTGGATACACAGTAATTCACCAAACATCATGCTCACATCCATTTTTTCCATTAATAGTGAATTTATTCAAATAGCTGGTATACTGATTTTAGGAACTTTCAACTATATTTATATATTTTTATTTGATTAGATTTTCAAACCATTTTATGAGTATTCCCGATGAAGAAATTTCGTTTTGAAATGAGAATCACCATTTATTCTGTAAATTGTAGTCAGACTCGACTTTTTGAACATTTTGATCACCCTTCGGGCTTAGAATATAGGGAAGCTATGATTATTCGGGAATTGTATTGGTAATTACTAATTAATTTTAATCTATCAACATTGAACATTGTTATGAAAAAAGTGTCAGATTATAATAAATACTAAATCAATATTACATATACAATTTTTTTTTTGTGAAACCATTTTTAAGGAATGTATACAGTCGTATATCCTTTGAATATAAATGTTAGTAACTCAGAAACTACTCGTTTAAATTTTGATTTGGATACATCAAAGTTTTTATAAAAAGTAAATAGGTTGGTTCTCATTTGAAAAAAGGTGATATCGCCGTAGGACACTCCTTAATTATTATAAAATATTCAATTAATTGAAAACATGGTGTTTAAGTAAACTACGAAATTCCAATATAAATACATGTATCGGCGTCTTTTTAATCTTCAAAGATAGATATGCCTCAACAGTTTACGAAGTCAAAAGTGTTAAGTCCAATAGAACTCATTTTTTAAATGGATGTGGTAGAAATGTTTTAGGCAGTTCACTACATAGTACTGGCCCTAGCACCAGTCACGTCGTATGAACCCGAACCGACGACTCAATAATGTATACACATGACAACAATCGCACGCGGTAGCTGCAGAAACGATAAACCGTAAGCCGATTAATAAACGTGTAAACAAACAACATGTATCGATGACAAATGCGCAAGATCTTATAAACAAATGGGATACGCGTACCTACCTACGATAATAGTACATAGGTAATATGTGTAATATATATAGAACGCGAGCTCGCATTACGCTAAAAACGGTCCGGGCGTCGTATTGTTGCTGCTGGTCGTAATTCGTAGGTCACATTGTATAAGGTATCTGGTACAAGAATTTTTCCCACGATTTTTCCACCGGAGATTAAAACACCAGTCCACGACTGCGAGGTGATGGATCCTCCGCGGCGGGTAGGTATCATTTTTTGGTGATTGCTTACACCGCTGTTGACTCCATGCCACGCCACTGCAAATTCGTATACCTACAACTATATGAACGTATGAATTAAAATACGTTGTTTTTAGAATTGACTTATTAGTAATATTATATGGAACTCGACATTCATATCACGCATTTTGTTTTTAATGTCTAAAAGGTCGAAATTTCAGTCTACATGTATACAGGTAGCACGGTATCAAACGAAACCTTAATTTGAAAAACTGAAGTACCTAACCTTAACTTTTTATACTGACGAAACGAAAGAAGATTGCACTAATTGGACTGATATTATACTCTAAATATAATGTGGACATTACATAAAGGTATAACATACGCATATAATAGATACTGTGTAAAAAAAGTATAATGTTACAAACTGCGATAAATCGGATTTCGCGCCACTGTGTACACCGAAAACACTCAGATTAAAACTTGAATGCATAGTGACTTTATTAAACACGTCACCGTACTTGTCAGTAGGATGAGTGGGTGGGTGGCGGGTGCGGTGACTACCGCGACGGAAAGGATAGACGTGAGGATTACACAAACGAATGAACGTTATAATAATATTATTAAATCAGGGTACGACGACGACGCGACGTAAACCAGGGAACTTTCGAGTATTACATTATTATTATTATTGTTGTAGCTGTTGTTCTTAGGTATTACTATTATATATATTAATATTTATAATATAATATGAGTGGTTCAGGTCGGCTGTCTATACGCGCTAAGGTTTTTTTTCCCGCCGTCAATTTGTATTTACGTGCCATGGTAAATCGCATTCTCTGTTTTTGCGAAGTGTCAAAACGGAAAATCGCTGTTCGGCATTTCGCCACGTGTTTAACATTTAATAATTCTCTGCAAATTCTATAGGTACATATGGTAAATATTGTAGGTGTCCGTATTGAGAAATATTATGCAGTACATAAGAGCTCATTAATAAAAAGGTTGGCATATCTGGGGGGTGCAGAATGATACCTTTGAGCCCCCCCAGTATAAATGTAAAGGGGCAAGTGTTTCCTTGCCATACCGAAATTACGCCACTATGGTGACATGTTTAGATTTTAACAGCTATAATTATTGAGACATTAAAAGTTTTTCCACCCCTCTACCCCTCAACACTTTTCATAAAATAAAACTACCAACACTGTTTTATTCAATATCAAAGTCATTGTAATACATATTGAGATAAAGCAATGGTTAACGAAAAAAAAAAATTTACATGGAGATTTATTAGTTTTTTGGGTCTTCCGAAAAGTTATAAAAATGAACTTGGGGTCTTCAGCTTATCGAGGACAGAAATATTATATTATATTAACAAGTATTTTATATCCAATTTAAAAATTCCAAAACATTTTACAAAAGTTACTACAAGATTTATACACGGATTAATATATATAAAACTGTTCCAAATCACTCAGAACTCAGACTCCATCTGCACCACCATCAAATACATCATGCCGCCAATTTACTCAACCAAATTTAATATATACTATTTGAATTGATCTCAACATTGGTAAATGACCACTGTTGTCGAGGGTTATGTTAAATGAAAAAAAGAATCCGTTCACTTTCAGTTTAGTCTTCTACCGTTTCAGCCTAGAATTAGTTAAGTATACTTATAGGTCATATGGTTTTTTAGTTTTCATTTATTTTAAATAATAGATTTCAGTTCTGTGTCTTGTTATAAAAGTACTTATTACTAAGAGTTTAAGTTCCAGATAATTGGTTTTTGATTAAAATATTTTGCTTAAACATTTTGAACACGACGATTTTGTTTTTCATCACTATAAAATGTGTTAAATTCTATGAAAAAGACAATAAAAAAGTAAGCCAAAAAATAAACCTATAAATACTTAAGCCTAAGAATCTAAAAATATTTTTACTTTTAAACTAAAAAAAATCGGGATTGGGTTGTACGATAATTTACCGATTGTTAGACATCAGTTGTTCAATACTTTACACATGTCGCATATAAAGACTAAATAGTTGGTACCTTATTCATTACACTGTGTGAAATAATTGAATTACGTATTTTATTGAATCGTAGGTGGTTTGCAGCAATGAACTTCGCGCAAATGAACCCGAGCCGCGGGCAGCTGACGACTACGTGGACACCATTTATCTTCAAAAAAATATTTAAAACGTACATTTTACATAATAATTAAAACAGTCAACCGTTGTCACGGGTGGTTTTTTTAGTGTCCGAGAGTAATTTTTTTCTGTTCGAGAAATGCTCGTATATTTTACGTTAACGGAACTATATAATACTATATAAATCGAGTGTATACACTCCGTGTGATACTCATATTATTATGATATTCGTGTATAGAGGAACGCGTGTGCGATATAAAGGGTCACAGGGTGGTCCGAATATTGCGTTTTACAATCGGAGGGGATCGCGTTCAGCTAGCTATTTGAATATTAACCCTGACACTCACAAGTACACCCCGTATATAAATAGTAGGTATTCGCGTTTGGCGCTGGTATGACATTTATACACAAGCGGTCGGCGGCCATCCGGACGAATTGAAACAATAATAACACATAACTGGTGGCCGTATTATTGTCGTTGTTTAATAATAATAACAATTATTATTATTATTATTACTATCATCGGTGGTAGTAGTAGTGATGGTGATAGACGGTATAGTTGTAGTAGTGGAGCAGTCGGTAGCCGCTGTCGGGCGGGATGAGGACGGACGGACGGGCGGACGGACGGACGGTCCTTTTTCCTTCCGATTCGCGTCGAAAACGAGCGGGCTCGCGGATGTAAAGATTAGTTTTACCGAAGAATTATTGGATTATCGGCTGCGTGATTGAGCACAAGTGTTCCGGATTTTCGGTAATTAACGTACACCGAACTGACAAAACTGCAGCGACCGCCCTCACGTTATATATAATATATATGACAGATAGACGGTAATAGATTTGTTCGGGGCCGTCTGTCAAATTGTTTCCGAAACTCTACGCCGCGCGGGATTAAACACATCGATCGGCGGCGCTGCAACTATAATATACAATACAACACAACTATTTACGCGGACTACTGTGTATAACATATTACACATATATATATATTTATAAACGACGACTGCAGCAGTTATATATATATATACACACATAGCCTAGCTGGTCCGAGCGCACACGTAGATATGTATAGATGGACACGGCGGCGCTAGGGGATGGCGGGGAGGGGAGGGTGGAGTGGAGGTCGGGAGAGGGCTATTCCGATGAAATATTATTTTTCTTGCCGCAACGATTGATCGGCCTTTGGAATTATAGCTAATCATTCTTTTCCTCCGGTTTTTATTACAAGGGGACGAAACAAATGTCATTCATCTCTCAACTTAATCCATTAGATATATATATATATATATATGCCATCATGAAGAGAGAATCTTTATGGGTCCCG
>PVMI01039013.1:0-35979 GCA_008528875.1 Aulacorthum solani | reverse complement strand
AAAATGTTCAGTTTTTATAACTTAGGTTTGAAAATTTAAAACGAAGATTCTAATGAATAGTCCATACTGTAACCAAAAAATGTAAAAAGTATATATACACAGTTATTTTTTACAGACATTTTAAATTCAAATTTGGATGAAATTACATATTAAAATCAATGTTAATGATTTTGGTTAATTTGTTGTGATTTAAAAATATTATTCGAGGATATATTAGTATGAAACTGAAAAATAAAAAAATAAAAATATGGCCTATCCATACAATCTACAGTTTAATATTACCCACGATTTAAGATGGTATATCTTATTCCGTGTCTTAAATCGTGATATAGCTACCGTATAGTAACAATATCAATAAAATTTAAAATATCCTAGACTCACATACCGTTTACGCTCAGAAACGTTTTTCGTATACAATGATATTATATCATTGAATTCAAATTTCATACCATCCATTATACAGCGATCTACTTGTAACCTACTGTACAGCTGAGTGACATCCACTTGACCCACCTTCTTTATGTTATCTTTCACATCTTATCATTAATATTTGTTTGCATTTACTTTAAATTTGTAACAGAGCGATTAATCTATTGATTATACAATGACATGATCAAACTTTTAATCGTACTCATTCAACTTAATAAAGGTACAACGTATGTCCTTGTCTAATGAACTTAGATTTTTAATCATATTTTTTTAACAATTTAAATGAAACAGAAAAAATAATAAAAATTTACTGTAGGAAAAAATTAAAACAATGAAAATATTTACTGTTGCAATACATTTTACTATGTCACTATAACTACATACTCATGAATTCAAAAAAAAAATTCAAAAATGTTTATTTTTATGGAATTAAACTAAGTAGGTAAAATATTTCAAATGATTTGTAAATACAGTTTTTATTGAATATTGTTTATCCGTATTACCAAAACCATTTGATAAGTGAAAAATAAATTTTAGTAAATACCATATTTATATAAATGTAAATAAAAATATTTAGAAACGTTTGCGTGATGTTGTTTTTACTAGCAATGGGTGATATGATATTTACTTTTCATTAATTACTGTTTTGAAACTCTGACTAAAAATAAATTATTTTCCATGTGGTGTGTTTGGAAAATTATTATTTAATAGTTTTGTTTGTGTACTTAATATTATTCAAATTAAAAGTAAATATTGTATAATATGTTAAACCATATAAAATAGTTATCGAATTCAAACGATTTAAAAAGACATATTTATCAGTTATCACAATCTATATTGAGATTGTACTGTTTATTAATATTATGTATTATTTGTGATCGATATTGTATTTATTTTGGCACTATTCGATTGCTCATTACAACATGGCTGCCATTTTAATGTTATATAATTAACTATAAAATACCTACCTATACAATATGTTTAGGTTTCATAATTATTATTATCTAATTGCATTTAAGTTTTAGGGTACCTAAAACAGTGTAACTAATATCCATACCAAACTATATTGTCACTATTATCTTTAAGCTATATATTTGGATATTGCACAACAGCAAAATAATGGGTTTTTTTTTACAATGAAATTACACTTTCGTAATACTTTTTTGTTGATCATTTTGGAGTGTGAATTTAAATTGATTTCAGAAGGGTAAACTGAACGGAAACATCAGTATTTTTAATTATATTTATTTATGTGATAAAAAAATAAAAAAACATTTTCATTCAGGATTTTTAAGAACTGGAACCAAATAATAACAACCGATGGAACAATAATCATTGTATTGCAAATCTCATTAAGATATAAAGCATTTCATATATTTTATGATTAATAGAGAAAATTCCAAAGTTGTGACAGAAAGTTGATAATATAAAACTAATTCTTAAATAATATAATGTTTAATAACCCGATTGTGTTGTGTGTGTGTCGCTTTAGAAGTGTCCCTATTGATGACGAGTTTGACAGAGAGTATGGGATGGTATATTTTATTCTCTTTAATTTGTACGTCTTTGAAAGTTGGGCTCGAAAATCTCTTAAAACAACAACAAGTTTTGGATCTACAAAAACTTTTATTATTTCTGTTAATCGTTTTGTTATTAAAAGATAACAGACCCAATGCACTTTCGGTGTCAAACAACCACACAATATTTTCTTTAGCTCTGCGCACGGCAACAATTGTTTTTTTCTTCAGGACAACAATATAATTGTTTGTTGTAGAAATTTCTAAAGAAAACAATGAACATGCGAGGGATTTTTGAGAGGAAAATCAAAAGTCTATTAGTTGAAAAAACAGCGTTGTAACTGTCAACTTGCTATTGTTTGACAATAAAATCTGTCATTGTTGCGTTAGATATAATCGGAATTATAAATGCACAATGCGTTATGTATAGAAATGGATTTTATTTTGAAGGGTTTTGTTTTGTTTTTTTTTTTACTTACACGGGAAGTTTAAATATTTAAATTTATATTAATTTCTTTTTTTATCTGTTTTAATGACGATTAGCTATTAGTATTTGAAAAAAATAAACTTTTCGAATGATTCATATATAAAAAGTGGGCACAAATAAATATGATAAAAGAATTTGTATATCGGCAGTAATAAGACATCCAACAATTCGTCAATTAACCATTGTCAATAATATCGATTAAAATGATCGTACACAGTGCAAACCTTGCTCTTTGATAAGATACAATACAAAATCAGGAAAAAATGTTACTTGAAGAAGTTAAAAGTTTGATAGAATGAAATCAACTAAAATCACAGATAAGATAGTTTTAAGCTGAACGAAATAAAATGCTGTTTTACAAGTTTTTTTGTCTTAAGTATAAATATTAATACCTTTAATAATTCTTTTGTGCTACTGTGTTTGTAAATATTTGTTATTATATTTGTTAATATACTATGTTAGTATGTTTGTTATCTAAAAGATGTAGATACCACCTTCTTCGATGTAATGGTTAGTCATTTTTTAAACATGTTCATTGTACACATAATTTTACGCTGTTATAATCAAAATATATTATCAATTAATATGTTGTATATTATATTGTTGCAGGTTGAGGATTATTGAAATAATGAGTTTTGCTTTTCAGAAGCCTATTATGATAATAATTGACCATCACATCCAATTATCCTTGTCAAAATATAATTACTTGATAACATGGTATTTTTCTTAGTATTTTCTTATCACCCGCGTACTACAGATACACAACTAGTTCCTTGTCTAATTGACGTCGCTGTATACTACGGTTGATGGCTTCGAAACATTACTCCAAAAAATTTTAATTTAGCTCTTTCCAAATATTCTTCTCCACATAAACCTCCATTATTAACTCATTTCTATTTGCCATATTAATAAATAAATAATGAAGACTTTTACTAGTAATTATTTTAGTTTTTAAATTTTGCATTAATTAAGTTTCTCTTTCTTATCTATGTTTATTATAATTTGTATTATTAAACCATTATGTATAGTTACTTCACTTATACTTATACTGTCTATATTTTAATTGTGTTCCATTAGAAGTTCTATAGGAAAAAAAATGTTTTTTCTGAAAATTTGATTTAAATATATTAACATAATATTATAGGAAAATAATTACTTCGACATGACTATAATATACAGTTAATTTATTGAAAGGTAACTGTACTGTCATTGAAAATAATTTAACTTGTTATCTTGAAAGCTAACTCTGAAAAAGATAAGTAGTTATATTGTAGGTAAATTAGTTAGAAATCGCTTAATCTATTAACCCATTAATGCTCAGTTCTCCAGCTTTGGCAATATTCTTCTAATATAAGTATTTTAAACAAAACATTTCTTATTATATTTTATGGAAATCGTATAAATAAATAACAATATATATTTAGAATATTTTTTTAATATTTAAGTTGAAAAAAGTATTTCTTTTAAACAGTTTCTAAACAAATTAAAATACCTCCCAACAAAAATTTAAAAAAAGGTTTTCTTTTTTTAATGTAAAGTTTTCTGCGAACAGCTGTGGCACACTTATCTCGATCAGTGGTGACGTGTACGCAGATGTTATGGCAGTGACACTCAATGTTAGTTCCAAGTTTCACTTATAATGCATTATATTTTTATTTTTATTATAATATTTCACAAATATATTAGATGTGTGATAGGTATCCAAACATTGTTTTTACGTTTTTGAACATAAAAATTAAATGTAGATATACACATAATATTTAATTATACAATATTAAAATCAATGTATGATTAATAATATATGATAACAATAATTACTAAAAAATTATAATCTTATATTATATTCTATTAATAAAAAAAATACCCGATTAGAAAATATTCTTAGTATTATTATGTTTGTACTGCCACTGTAGTATACTGATGTTATTTTATTATCTAAAGTACATCAAAACGCACATAGAAATAATAAATATTTATAAGAATCTGTTAACCTAACCAAAATAAGCAGTTACGACAATATATAAAGGATGAAAATACATATTAAAACGATTCTAGGCTAGATGGGCGGATTTAGATTGAACATATTATAACTACTGGTATTGATTACAATATGATCTTAGCATGTTTATACTATGAAAGTTGGTTTTAACTAAGAATATATTAAGGAAAAAACAGTAAAACAGTCAAAAATTAAGTGTTATGTTGTTTCATTGTTTATAATGTAGAATAATCAACTTTAGTTTATTTGATAAGACTTTCTAAGTACTTGGTTAAAGCAACATCGCAATAATATAGATATATGTTTATATTTGCAGACACTTTAATGTTTTAAGTAGGTATTCCTTACTACTACTTTGATTATCCTCAACGTACGCTGTGGCTGTCTTTCCAGAAAAGGGCGTTTTATTGGCCGGTAATAATATAATATCTTATTTCGGACATTTTAATGTGAATGACCGTATACGTGACTGGATAACCATTGTTCGTCGCTGTTCGTTAATTGACTGTTGTAATCTTCACATCACGGGCTGTTGACAAGTACGTGCCAGCAATGTGTAATGAAAACAATTATTAGCGAAACAGAAAATAATTGCTGAACATGAACAAGTCGTACAATGAGCGACGGTCAATTTTCAAACGCTTGGTATGTATAATTAGTCCTTGGTCCCTGTTTTATTTTTTTCAAATAACTTTTATTCTGAAGCACCAAAATATTAAACATTTCGACTATTAGATCATTAATTCTTCTGCATAATAGATCACTACATAATGTACGAGTAATTATTATAATAATCAGAGTATAAATGTATTTATATAATAATTGTTATTAATATAACACTGTTTTTATTATGGACTTGAAAACGAAAAAATAAAAATACCCATAAGGACATCACATATTTTCTACTAAAACGTAAGTTACCTATTTCATCAGAAACGAGTATGGTGGTATTCTGGCGATTAGAACTCCTTTGAATATTTATTAAAAACAAAGGTTTTTAATTTAAACTTTTATTCAAAATATATTATAATATAGATTAAAGTTGAAGTTTCAATGATAAGTTTTCAATAATATGAATAATCAGAACTCAAAAGTGTGTATTCTGTGAATTGTATATTGTGTACATGCTATTTAAGTATAATATTAAACACTATGCAGGCAGTACAATTGACATAATTTGCGTCAATACAAAGCTGAGTGAAATTCTATATACCGTTTCCATTGACAGTTTCCATTTTGTATATTAACATTCTCATTTAAATATTTCATGCTAAAATGAAACGTACACCTAAACGATTTACCCACTTCAATTAAATAGGGCGATTCACTAATAATACTCATTCATATTGTATCCTTTCATAATGCGTGTACTCAAATTATTCTGATTTTTGGAATTACCAAGCATACGTAGGTAATTTTCAGATACTAAAATATGTATTCTCATTTAAGAAGGTTTCATATGGTAATAATGACTTATATTAATATTAAATTAAAACCACCATTTTGACGTTAATGGTTAAGGAGGTGTTATTTTTTTTTTGAAAATTACGATGTATCTAAATTGAAATCAGAATATATCATTTTTTAATTAGTTAACTTTGAGTACAAAAGTTATCTCTGAGAGCAATAAAACAACTATATAAAAATCTTAGATATTATATAGTTATATTATATACAAAAATATTAGCAATGTTCTAGTTTTTAAAATATGCAATTTTATTAGCACTAGGAATAAATATTGAATAAAATATCGTGAGAAATATATGGCTTATAAATCGTTTACGCTCATAATCCTTTTTCATCGTATACAATGATTTATCATTGAACTCGATATTAACGCTCATACATTACAGTGATGTACTCAACTACTCAATTCCTTCAGCAGAACAGACCATTTTACTTATTTTTACCAACTTTCCCTCTTTTTTTTTTTTGTTGAACTATAATATTATATTAATTGTTTATCCCTTGGCCGGCGTGGTGTGTAGGCAAATTCGGTACATGGTCGTGTAGGTGAATTTTCGGACCGTAACTTATTAAAGTGACATGATATCTAATGAATGTTAATAAATTAATTTATACTCTAAAGGTTTTTATTTTTTTATTTTAATTGATTAAAAAATAATACACAATTTATAATCCTTATTGAAAAATCAAATAAAAATCAATATCTTTTCAATTCATAATTTGGTTATTTATAATAATATGAATATTTACCTAGGTCCCAGCAAAGTTGCAAGTGGCACATGTTATTTAATTGTACACCTCTTGTTATCAACAATTAACACAAGGTCGACAAAATATATTTTTTTATAGGTTTAGTAGTAAATACATTATTATAAATTATGCGTGCAAATGGTTTAAATACAAATCGTATGATTTGGAAGAGGAGCCAATTAATATGCCGCAGACATGATATTGATTTTTTAAATTTTCAATACAATGAAAAGCGATGGTTAAATACAAATTAAATTATTCTGAAAAATGTTTTATTTAATTGTTCATTGAATATAATAAAGTTCATGTAGAGAACCAAAACGAAGATAAATAAGACCTAGTACTTACGTGCATTATATTATTATCATAAAATAATGAATATTATGAAAAATACGTGTTCACCGTTGTATATAATATACCGTTTAAAATGTTATTATATTATGTTATCTTTTGTATGATACATTTAATCACTAACTTTGAAACATATTTACATTAATAAACATTATATTTACATTATTTTAAGATCCTTCAAAACCACATAGTTTTAATATACAACCATTTTGTTTCGAAAAACCACTGTACAACTACATTTTTCTTATTAATAAACATTGTAATACTTATCTATTTTAAAGTTAATTTAACATATTTTTCAAACTAAATTGTTTTATACAAAAATTCTCAGCAAAAAAATTTCAATTATGTTACACACAAATGTAATACATTAATAACGATAAAAACAATTTAATTATGATCATATTTTAAAAGATATTGTTTTATAGTAACTCGAATTATGTAAAATAAATATTTTCAAACGCGTTAATTATTTTTTGAAATTTTAATAAAACGAGTGTTAACTTTTAAAATAATCTATCTACCATATAGTAATAACCATACAGACTACCTAACCTATAATGGTTACTATACTTTTACTAATAAAAATCGATTCATAACAAAATGCTTTATGTCAGCAATTACACGTAGCTTTACTTTTATGCAGATATTTTGATAAGTAATAAATTAGTTTATTTTTGTATGCCTATAATATTTAAAAAATGTGCATACTAAACAATAGTTCGTTATTGTTACAAACTAACCAAAACCGACTACACGTTACGAATCATTTTTGCTAATTAGAATATAATGTGTAAATGATATGTCACACAGTACAATATTTATCACCTATGGTACTCTTTGGGCTTTTATGGTATTAATTCTGTGCAGGTGGTGATGTATCAAAAGTCTGAGTTTTATAAAGTGCACTAGTAAATTATATTATATTTTGACTGCGAACATAGTACGAATATAAAGTGACATTATTAACTAAAACATTGATATAAACTGGCCCCAGAATCATTTGCATACTAATGTAAACACCTAGTTAATATGGGTTTTCCTATCGCTTCTAACTCATCGCACCCGGCATAATATAATATTTATTATTTATATGACTATTCGCTGTATCATGCTCTTGACGGTTACCACCAAAACGAACTTGTTTACCTTGCACTGCACAACTTCGAGGGTGATTCATCGATATTTTATATAGCGCCACAAGCCACAATAATATAAATCGAGTAGGTATAACGTTTTTAATATAACGCTCCAAGTTGAATCGTACAAATCTATAGTAATATTGTTCACCATCGACTCGATATTATTCTACTACTTGTTGTTGTTGTTATTATTATTATCATTATTTTTTTATTATTATTATTACCGTATTCGTATAGTGCTCTGCAGTGTAAGAATAGTTTGGTAATGTTTTTGAAGCTGTTCAGTAGGGAGAAATGGTTTACTTTATAATAATTTACTATAAGAAAATACACTATAAATAGTATAAAAATAAAAATAAAAGCACACGCATAATATACTTAGGTAACTATAACGATATAGAATGCTTTGATAAATATTATTTTAACAAATTACTTGGAGTACCGGAAACATACAATACGTGTCATTGTTCGATAATGCATAACCTCGCTTATATTCGCCACAAGCCTATCCTCAGATCCATTATAAATTACAATAATATATTATACGAATTCTCTACAGAAGAGTAGAGCCAGTGGCATTCGATTGAGTGCTCGAATATAGTTTTACTCTTTACCTAATATTATCAAAATAAATGTGGGTGTGTATGTGTGTGTGTGTGTGTGTGTGTGTGTATGCACAAGTAGTATAAGAAACAATACACCTCAAATGATCTATACATAAATGTGTGCGTGTGTGTGTAGGTACGCATAATGTAAGGTATACGAATGAGCATTACACTAGCGCATAATGTAATGATATTCATAAACAACCTGGTACCGCTATTCAACGGCGGTCAAAAAGGGGTTCTGATATTATTTTCAAATATCCGCTTTAAGGAATACACGGAAATCCAGCGATCGTGTCCGGATAGACCACCAGTGCACTCTCCAGCCTTGCAGCTACTATATACTATATATTATAATGATACAATACATGTATATTATATTCGTGGTACTACACCGGTGAACAAAACTCGACGAGACTGTTTCCTGTTTCCAGACGGTTATTATTATATATAAAAGTACGAACGCGTATATAGGTACATGTATATTATGATATAAATATATATATATATATATATAAATGCACAATAATGCACATATATTATAACAAAGGTCAACCGGTCGGGTCCACCACCGTGTAATAGAAACCATTCATTACATTTTAATATTAAACTATTTAATAATTTACATAGTTTATGTTTCAAAGAATTTATATCTACATAATATATTTATATATATTATTTCGTTCACAATCACGGTTTTATATATAATGGCGTTAATATTAGTATTAATATGGTAATTCTATTAAAAGTAACTAAATTAAACATTATGGCTGATATTATATAGTTTGTGTGCAAAATCAGTAGGTACCTAATGTTGTAAAAAATTTGAAAATACTAAAAAAAAAATCAAACTTTGTGGAATATGAAAGAATAATAATTTTATAAAACAACACTATTTTATGAATATGAACGAAGTTTTGTACTGTAGACTTCAGTATTTTAACAGTTAAAAGTGTAAAGCACCACTGCCATAGATTACATAGATACATAAAATCGTGTAACATGTTTTCTATGAATGTGAATTGTGCATACCACAATATAATATAATATACCTATACAGCAACACATATTATTTATCACTTATGAAATCTTGCAACTTTTGTTTTTCAAAATAATATGATAAGGCTTAGACAAAATCAAAACAATTACTATATGTTTACAAATTATTTTCATAAGCAGTGAATTTTAAATACAATTGTGTACAAGTAACATTTTTAGTGTAACATCTAATGCTATTATCAATACTATTGATAATAGGCAATAATTGCAGTTACCTTGACAGTTGCAAATTCGATATAATATGAACGTATTTACATTCTCACTTGCAGCACTGTCCAAAAAACACTACATTACATAATTATTGGAAGAAATGAGTGGATCAACGAGTAGGTACGATTTGAAATATACACGATGGAGTGCTGGGTGGACAGAGTTCTTATTCTAATATTCACATCGGTTTTCTTCAACTACGACTAGTATATTGTGCAAAACATAGGTATTATAATGCAAAGACATTGTTAATCCTAATCTTAACCTAATCATGCCTATAGATAAATCCACGTTATACACTATGAAGGGTTTGCAAGGATACCTGGCAAAATATTACATTTTTATGTAAATAATGTTATATGAGAAATGTTGATATCAACATATATTTTTTGAATGTTAAATTAATTGCCATATGGATTTAAAAGAAAAACTTTATGAAGGTTCAAAAAAATAATTTAAAAAAATGAAGAATTTCATATGTAAGTAAACTTTAGTTTTTATAAAAATGCAGATATGTTTTGAAAAATATTATTACATTTTTGGTTTGGTCCATACGTTGGAAAAATTGGGTAAATAGGTTGCTATACTAAATAAATAATAATGATAGGTACAATTTGCAATATTATTTTGTGATCATCAATTATAACGTACTAAAAAAAAAAAAATACAATTAATATCGATTACAAAATTAAAATCAAAGTAATACAATTGGCTGTTGTTTAGTTATTTCTTCTTTTCCTATGTATTTTTTTTAAATAACTTTCCGCTTTAATTACGATATTACGCAGTAAAAGCTTGCCCGCCGTCCGTGCATTCAATTAATATTATTACGAATTATATGAGTAGGGCTCATTACTTATTTTACTAACAAGTTTTGAAACATTCAATTAAGATAATCAAAAATGTTTTTAAATGTGCAGCTACAATAATGTAAAACAAGGTGAAAATTCCAAATGATATGAAGTGTATTACACTAATATAGATTAATATCGTAATATCATAATAATTATTAATAATTCTTGAGACGTTTAAAATGTCAAACGCACCTAATTTGTGAGTTTTAAAAAAATTTTCAAAAAATATTCAGAATAAGCTTGAGCTTAATTTCAAATTCTTATCGTCTTATATCAAAATTAGTATACCTAGGTATATCTTGCATTTCAACCTAGAAAATTTACCACAAAAAAAAAACATCTTAGAAATTCAAAAATCCTTAATTTGAATTATTACCAAAAACTTCCAAACCATAATGTTTAATAATTATAATGTTGAATGACTGTGTATAGGGTGGTTCACCAAGCATTCTGATCCATTTTTTCCCTTAAAAAGTCAGTTATTCCTAATCTGATATATAAATATATATTTTTTTTTACTTTATTTTTAAATTAATGACATTTTTTATACAATTTAATTAGTGAATTTTTTTTTAAAATAATTTAATTTTCCAAATTAACATTGTGTACTATAAGGTAAATAGATTTATATGGTAATAGGTTCAAAAAATATGAGAGCCATAATAGTGACTAGAACATTTTAGTTACGAGATCTATCAACAGAATAATCACAATTTGAATAAATGTATTATTAAATTAAAAATGGGAGGGAGGGATTGGGCATCATCATTTTTTCATCCTATGCAACATGACAATTGATCATGGTGCAGAATATTATGAGGGACAGTATATGTAAATCATATGCATAATTATTATAATAGGGTCAAATTTCCAGTATTTATAGTAAATTGTGTCATGCCAGGCTAGGAGTTATCTCGTTTGTGGTTCTCTGAGATTAGTCTCACAATATTATGAGTCATTATTATCATACTATAATATCATATAATCGATCATCCATAATAAGACATCGTCCTTTCGAGCCTCTGACAGTTCGTCCCACAAGAATACAATATCTATTAAATCTGTGGAGTTGAGACCAATAGACCAACGAATATAATCGATGATAATAAAGTACTCATATGATTGACATTTATGAAAAATATATAATTATTGAGACAAAATATTGGCATTGGGATGCTGGAGCAATAAAATGAGCCTATGGGCCAACTGGGCTTATGAAATAGGTAATATTATACTAATTATTAATATTTTAATACATTAAACGTCTCAAGGACATATCGAAATATTATTCAATTCTAAATCTGTAAATTGAGTATGTTGTATAAATTGTGGTTATTTTCATGTTAACAATTTCATTAATACGTTTTGTGTATCACTAAATTTGAACGCTGCGTTCCATAACAAATTAAAAAGAACATTTGAAATGTGGAGAAGACAATGTCGTTGGCCTGAGGCAGGTACTCAAACGAATCATTATACCAGTCGAATTTTTAGCGAAACTTGACGATGATATTTGCGGTACAAATTCGTGAAGCTTTATACTAAAAACTTCAGTGGCAATAATAGTTAAAAATCTTCCGGGCCTCCTACGATACGATTCTCTCAACTCTCAGTCACCGGTGCTTCCAGGGAGCCACAGCAGGCGCGTCACTCACACCAACCGTCAAACTTATCCGTGCCTATCTGCAAGCCAGCACCGCTCACGCGTTTGATTTCCATCGCCCGCTGTATACCCATGAGATGGGCACAGCAGTAACCGATTAAAACTGTCAGTGAGTGGAAGACGGCAAAACGCGTCTGACCTCTGACAGATTGCGAACTGCGCTTAGCCGGGACCCTCGGGACCGACATTCGCAGTAGCAGACAGCCAGATCGAGTGACTTCGCTACAGACGACGGGGACAATGTACCATTTATATTGTTGTTGTTTTATGTATTGGTAGTTAGGTACGTAAAAATAGAAATTATAATTAATAAATGAATATAATACTATAGCAAAAGCTTATCGTCAAAAGCCATGGACACACGGATATCGTATTGTTGGATTATTGTAAAAAACTAGGTGCCTATTACCTACATAATACGAGTCAGTAATAGAAAAAATATAACGAACGCTTATGTTAAAAATATAACAATAAAATATCTTGTAGTAAAATAAACAAAATATATTTGATGTAAATATATAATTATTAGTTCGTATAATTTTGGGGGTTTCAATCCATTTTCGAAATCCTTAACCCTCTTATGGTTGCAGCTATATTGTGTCTGAAAACCGCAGCCACTTGTCATGTGATCATAATTACAGTAAAACCGTGTTGATACATAATACGTACGCAGCCCATCCTGTTTAATATATGCGCTGACACGACATCATAAGTGCAAGTTTTTGCATGTTTCTCTACAACGCAGAATTTTGTAAAAGCCTACTTTTAGATTCTGAGTGATGGGATGAATGCATTGGTTTAGCAATGATATGTATTCTTTTTTTTTATTATGTTGTGTCTGACGTCACTTTTGTGAATAGTAAAAATGCCTCTGTTTTCAACTTTGAGTGTGCATTTTGGATTGGTTCTTAGTTATTAGATTTTATTATTAAAATGTATTATTCATTTTTTTTTGTTATGAATTTTATTATTTTTATTTTATTGTCTTTTTTACTCTCCATTCGGAGAGGAAGGAGTCAAAAGTAAAAATGTTTCAAGTAGGTACCCTTTTTTGTACAGTTGGGATTGAGTTAACATTCGTTTAAACATTCGAGAATGCCACTGTAATGGATTTGTTGAACTAAATTTGACAAAACATCATTGTGAGTAAAAAACGATTTTGTACCAAGATGGTTTGTAGACTGACAACATATATGTTATTTTATATAATTTTTATACACATTAATATGCCTAGCAGTTTTAAGTCCCGGCGAATATTATTGAAATTTACAAAATAACTAAAATAGTATTTCATTGTTTTAATAATTAATTTCATCAAAACTTGAATTTGAAATATCTATTTAAAAAAATAGTCTCAGTATTATTTTTCAATGCCTTAGTTCAAGCAAATACTACTTAAGTGTAATATTTTATTAAATATTCAAAGTTATTGATCAAGCATCATATTTTTTATTTATTTCATAAAACATCGGAAACTTGGCCATTAGTATATTTAGTATACTTACATTAAAGATAGTTCATCAAGTATTATTACATTACATCATATTCAATTGTACGAGTTAAATTTCTTTTGAATATTTAAATTTCAATACAGATCTCTAAAAGATTCAAAATATTTAGAAAATTATGCCTTTAATAGAAAACGTTTATATCATATTATGAACATGTTTAGAAAACGTCAAATAGCTAAGGTGATTTATATTGAAATATATAATTAAGAAAACTAGTGAACATGTTTCTATTTTTTACCTTGAATACTAACCAGACTCTATAATAAAATATATTGAAATTGTAGATGATACCAGTTTTTTATTGCTTCAACAGAAGAAGACAACAACCACTGTATATATTTTTTTAAGTCATACATCATTGTAAAATCGAAACATTTATCATCACTTAAATGAAAGAAATTACAAACCATTTACGAAACAATTCCAAGTACATTTCAAAATGATAGAAAAAAACTGAAAAAAAAATAATAATTAAGAGACCTCGTCCTTTAACTTTATACTTTAAAATAAAAGGGGAATAATAAATGAAAGTTATTATTTGAATTTTTTTAAAAAACATATTTAATGTAACATGGTATTATTCGGGCATAATATTAGACCTTCAATATTATGCCCGAATAAAAATAAATATTGTTATGAAAATCTGTGGTCCCAATAAAAATAGTTTAATTGCACATGCGCGAATTCCAAATACATAAAAAACAAATAGTATTAATAATATATCAGTACAGACGACCCTATAAGTTTGCGGAGGGTAAATAAATTATAATTAAAATTAAAGAATCAAACACCAAGACATGGAGTTTTCCAATTATCAGGAACACGTTGTATTTGTATAAAAAACAATGGAGGTATGTTTGTCTTTAAATAAATAAAACCTACTCATTGATCGATCCCCCAATGATGGATCGATTTCAAGTGGAGCACGGGGCATAATATTATATAATACGGTCGAGTGTGAGTAAACATTCCACATCATACCTCATCATAATATACGAACCAAGAATCGTGCATTCCATTTATATCGTATAAATAGTAATGTTTACGATGCATAAAACGTCGCGACAATGTGAACACGGAACTACGCGACACACAGCACCATTCCAGGAGTGCAACTACAAGAATGCTTGTCGTCGGACCCAAAGAAACTCGATTATTTATTCACCGAAATCACTTGGGGGTTTGATGTTTATAATATTATTATATTACTCGTACGATATGTATGTATGTCCATAATAATATTATTTCATTTACGAATACACGATATACCTACGGGTTATTTTTCAGTATATGACCACGGTATTGGATAAATTAGCTATAAAAGTTCACTGCGGGTATGAATCGGGTATCGGTAATATATTACGTTTGCTGGTATACTATTAATAGTAACCTTACCCTGATATTATACATTTATAATATAAAAGTTATAACCGACGGGCTTTGAGTTGTTACCGGTAAAAAAATCCGCCCACTGGAAAGATTTTATTTTCAGAAACGAGTTCCTGAGATTTCAGACGAAATACTATAAAACTTGTACTTCGATCGAATGAAAAGTATAATGTACGAGAATTATTGGTACCTATACTCCCAGTACAGCCTTATACAGAACATAATATGTATTTATAGATGAAACTGTACACCGTAATGCTAATGAAAAATCGCCCATCATCAATCACAACCTTGTATATATATATTGATAACCAAACTTAGGAAATATAATTATGGAAAAAATTAAATCACTGGACGTGGAATATACATCGAAGGGGTTTGAGTTCAAATCGGTCACTGGAAAAGTCTAACCGATAGCATAATATTGAATGAATAATTCTCGCGAACCGTATCAGAATACAGGTTGTCAAGTCAACAGTGTTATGGTCTACGTTAGATCGAAACGGATTTTGGAGTGCTAAATGCCTACGAAATGTAAACGTGTTGTTACTCAAAATTCATCTGTCATAGATTTTGTTTCCAACCGATAGGGGATTGACTAAAACGAACCGTATAATATGATTAATAAGTTGTAACGCACCAAATAAACAAATTTGATTTTGAAAACACACTATCGATGATCGATGCACATCTGTAATAGACACGGAATCATTCCATCACCCTATTTGTTGGAGTTAGTGGGCGGTGGTACAATATATTATTATTTTCGTTGGAAATACCCTTCTCTCGTATGCGTGGTGTATTTCACTTCAAACGATCTTCAATGCACGAGGACTGACAGGATTTTCATTGGATTATGGGTTGAGGCAATGAGGACATTTTGTCGACAATGACAAAGAAGGTATATCATTACATCAACTACAACAGATCGTGGTTTGCCGTCTACAAGGCCTTCAAAGGGTTTGTCGAAGTCTTTCAACAGTATTACTCTTCTATAGTTATATATTGTATACTATCCAACAGTAAATATATATTATTAGTTATTGCACCATTTAATTTAATTTAAATACATCGAATTCAATACATACACGTTTGTGAACAACAAGTAATTATGTTGATAAATAACTTATAACAGCGTATTAAAATATCCAGAAGTGCCACCCCGCACATTCATTTGGCAAGACTAGAGTTATAAAGTCACCGGAGAAGCATCTTTTAAGCATTTTCATAAATCGTTGGGGATGGTACAGGGCGAAGGAGGTATGTAATTAGTGCATTTGAGATCATCGATGAAGCGAGATCTAGTGAATTTTTGTTAGCCGATTCAGTGTTTGAATTTGTCGGTATTTATGAAAATGATTGTTTGTTACACACCACGAACCCAACACAACATTACGATGAATATAAATATTGACTAAAACACTTAGAGTGTTGATGTTATACTATTACAGACAAAATTCGGTAATCATATGTGTGAATTAAGTGCCTATTTAATTTAGTGTGCAAGCTAATTTGAGCTTTTCCCCGTATCTTATGGTTGTAGATTAGAATTTAAATTACAACATTCCTTCATATCTTACATACTTAGATATACATAGATCTATTACATATATTATCATTTCCTTGGATAATAAATCATAATATCGTTTTGTAATTTATATTCTACATGACGAGAAATCAACCTTGAACTTTCCATATAAATGTATACTAACTATAATTATAATTACTACCCAATATAATTATAATATTGTGTATAAATCGGTCTCGTATAGATTTTTACTCACCACTCAGCCTGAGCTCGGCAAACGAATGGGCCATTTCATTGTTCAGCTTATTAGTGACCACGCACTGGTACATTCCCTGATCGTCTTTTTGCACGGAATCCACGTTTAGTGTGTAAGTAGGAGGCGTTGATGAACTGGACTTACGGGGCACACCATCTTTCAACCAAATCACGATTTGCTATAAAAAAAAACCAAAAAAAAAAAAGAAAAAAATGTAATAAAATTATAATTATATTTTTTTATTGGTATGATATTAAGAAAACTGCTCAGTGTAAAATAAAATATGCAGCAGTAATATATTTTATATAAAGACGAGTATTATAATATTTTTGGTACATTTATTTTTTTTAAATGTTTCATTCATTCGAAAAGTAAATCCTTAATTAATAAATATTTTTTATCACGTTACAAGTTTAAACAATCAGCTTATTGGATGATATAAAATAAAATAATTATATGGAAACGGAGAGGAGGGACCTCCATGTGGAGATACTTAGATGCCTTGGATAAATTTGAAAAATGCAATATTGTAATGAATTTATACAAATAACAAACCCGGACGCAATCGTTCGGATCTTTTGGAAAATACGAATAATATGGACACAATAAATATGTGATAAACTGATAACTGATAGAGTCATAACCATTAACAATGTCATATTCTACAGCTATACACGTTGATAAATCATTTATTATCAAAATTTACTTAGTATTATTTATATTTTTCTTAAATCAAATCTTAGTCTAATTAATTGGGGCTTTGGATCTATTCCAATTTATTGTTCAACGTTGAACAATCCGATCCATACATTATGAATCTACACTTTAACTTCATATCAACTGTATCATCTTAGTATATCAAAACCTGATGTTTCTATAATATCTTCATCCATTCTTACACTAATAAATGTTTTTGCTATATGTTACCACTAATATTAAGACTTTCCAACTATTTTTGAATCCATACTAAAATATGTATAAAATAATTATTCACTAATACCATATGTTGTACATAATTTAATGAAAAGTGAAATTTTTGATTTTGAAATATTATAAATTCAGAACTTAAATTATAAATAATAATTCACACAGATTGAATACATAGGATAAATGAGATTCGTAGGTTCTAAAAATTGAATTATTATAGCTTTGGATCGGTTGTCTAGACGTTCAATTATTAACAAAAGACAACATTGTAACACAAACGTACTCCAGAATGATTGATAGGTAGGTACACATTATATTATAATAAAAGGTAATATTTAAATGTATATTTCTGTTTGACCTATACATTAACATATCGTGGATGCATTTATTACATATTATAAACAGAATATTATATAAATGGTTTTGTGATTGAATAGTGTAGGTACTTTGATGAATTTTTATTATGAATAATAATAACAATACTGTATTATTTAAAGTTATTTTTACTATAATAATACTTTGATAAAAAAAATAAAATAAAAAACAGCATAAAAAAGAAAAGAAGGGGGAGTTCTAAAAAAAAATATCAAATATGCTTCAGTAAAATATTTCACAAACGAAATAAATACCTTTATAATTCAAATATCTCAAAACGAAAAAAAAATTATTTCCATAATATTCAGATAAAAATATTTATTAATATATTTTACAATGTTTTATTGTTTTTAATTGAACGTTTAACCCTTGATAAAACGTGGTTTAGAATGCTCATCTCTTGAAAACTTATGGATAAAGTTCACCGGTTGTCTGAGAATCAAATTAATCTTGAAAAAAAATAGTACTTTATCTTAAATGATTTAAATTCGAAGTACCCTAACGGTGATTAAATAGGTACGCTAAACATTTTCTGGTACCTAATAGTTGTATATTTTGTAAAGTACAATAAACTTTACAACAATCTATACGTCTATGCGTTTTGGGTGACCCCCGGTGGTGTTTATTTTCATCAAAGATTAATTGTTTCTGAAACAAAAATGCCTATTGGAATACCCAAATAAGATAAAAGAGAACAGGTTTAATATGAAATCAAATAACTGTCAACCTGACAAATGAACCCACCATTCTACTGCAAATAATAATATGAAGTAATTAAAAAAATATTAGTTTGTGTTGAATAAAATTAGTTATATTTTCTATATTATTTGCGGTTTTTATAAGGTTTTTAATGCGACCTTAAAATAATGAAGTTATCCAATATGCTGTAACCATTATTAACAAGATATAGTGTGTGGTAACCGCAAACCACGAGGCAGCACCCGGTTAGGTAAGGTTAGTTCAAGTAGTGTTGAAGGAAAATGTTCACTTGTAATCGTGTCTATGAACCACTTAATATTTTTTTTGTGTTAAGTCAACAATTTACAGTTACGTTTTTTATTGAAACCTTGATCTTAGATAATGATATTTTATGAGCTGTGACTCGCTCTTTACTCCAATTAGTATTCAAACTGAACTTAAAATCTTCTCAGGGCACATTGATTAATTGGGTTAAACAATAATATTAATGATAATAATAAGATATATTATATTATGTACCTATATTGGCACACAACAAAAATAAAATTGGCTTCTAATAGATTGTACTTATTTCCAATACAGGGTAAACGAAATCGATGTTTATGTTTCCGGTCTTAGTATACATTATTATATTTTGTATAAAGAAAGCACGGTCTGCAGGCTTATCACCAGAAATAATAGAAAATTGAAGCGAAATATGTAAGGACATGTACAAAGCCGGCTTTAAATAAATGGGAATAAGTGTGTAAGCCGATTATTTCACCTTTTTCCGTAACGTCAATAAAGATCACTGCCTATTATATTATCGTTGTCATTAAGTATATACTTTTAGTTGTGTAAGACCAAATAAAACAATAATAACAATATGTTTTTGTCTTTGGAATTTCACTTTTCCATAGGAAAATATTGCATACAATTATCTGTTGTCAGAGAAAAGTAGTCATGGTGGTGTTTTTTTTTTTTTTTACAATAATAACATTCATTCCGATAAAAAATAATAGTCGTGTATCTTGTGTATAGATGTGTTGGATACAATGTGTACAAGACAGTTTGTGTGTTTAGCAATATCGAACTATTTCTCAAAATAACTTCATCGTGAAATGTAAATATATTTTATAACGACCATAAATAATTCAGTAATTGATTTATTTATGGTAATGAAATTGTATGATTTTGATAGGCATATTTCAATCATGGTGAAACCCGTTTCGTGTAGTAACCCATAATTTATAATGTTACCTAAAAGTAAACGGAAATCGACGTGGTGTTATAATTTACCGAAAAATTAATCTTCAGAGTTTTACGATGGAATAAGCCCTATTGAATTATCGTAAAATTGTATTATAATAAACAGAAAACTGTGACCATCAAAAATTCATCGATATAATTGCAGTGCTGTAAGCTTATTATCTAATTAAAATAGGCAATTATTTCACCAAAGGCAGACAGTGATGTAATTAATATCATTACTTGTATAGTTGTATACTTGTATCCAATATGACACCATTTGGGTAAGGTTCAAAATATAAAAAAAGGCAATTTTTATTAGTGAGAAGAAACATTCTCTAGTCTTCGTATAAACAATATATGAGTAACATATAAACTTATTTAGTAATACCAACAGTTTCTTAAAAAACAACATCCTACCTGCACGTATATTGTTTATTCAGAAAAAGTAAAAACGAAGGATCTCAACAATAATAAATTAAAATATCAATAGTGTAGTTTCAACGTTTTTATAAAATATATTTTAATGTTATAATTTTCAATGTGAAAAACATTATGTATTATATTTATTTTCAACACTGGATTGTAACATTCAAAATTAATTCAACACCTTTAGTAAACGCAGCTAAAATAATATTTAAAATCGTAGCGTACCTAAACAAATAATTAAGTTAAATATTTATACTCGGATTAGTATTTATCATAAATACATTAATGAATACATGAAATTTTATAAAAAGAGAAACTCGTATGGTTCTAAGTTCAAACGAATACTTTGCATGGAATTTAACAACCATGTTTCCGTGATTACAGCCCAATTCTACTTTAAGTATAGGTAATCTATTACAACAAACATCAAATTATAAAATATTAATATGGAATTTAAATTTAAATTGTAAGACCACAATAAATCTAGGATCAACACCATAATTCACACATACATCTTACTAAACTCATTTTTAAGTTTTACATACAGACCTTGAAAAAATAAAACAAATAAGTACTTTCTATAGTTGAACTTTAAACGATATGTAAGTGCTTGAAATAATTCAACTTTTCCCAAAAATATAAATGCAATAAATTATATGAAGGCTTCAGTTATTTTAAAGTAGATATTTAAATTAGTCACTTATAAAGTAGGTATCAATAAACATTCAACATAGATCATTTTAAATATCGTAACGTTACATATTATTCTATTGTTATTATTGATCAGTAAATTCAAACTTGTTTAGTTGAATTGTTTTGTACTATATAATATTTTTTTTAACACCACCTAAACATCATGATTTATTTTCTTTTCAAAAAACTTTATTTAAACTCTGATTTTGAAATTTCAAAGTATACTAACAGTACTCTACAAATTAAAATACTTTGATATTTTCCAAATATATAAGTTTTATAGTGACACAAACTTATTTATTAAATCTACAACTTTAGATCCAATCCGTTCTACAGAAAAATATTGGACAGATAATTGTTTTAAAAATTAAATTGCATCGCAGCTTAAATTCAAAAGTTTGGTTATTATGTTATTATATTATTAGTATAGGTATGCATTTACAATTAATAATATAATGCAACCACTAGACAATTGTGTATTATTTTTCAATATTTAAAAGCATCGACGAGATTCACATTAATGGGTAGTTGCTTTTCAAAAATATATATTAAATTTCAAAAAAGTATTTTCATGTTGTATTATAACAAGTTTTTCCATTTTTAAAACGTTATCCACTTAGTTTTAGGTAGTGTGATACATGCAAATAATTGAATTAAACGATGTTCAAGGTTGTTAAATGTGTTACACGAAAGACCTGAAAACTCTATTAAAGTTTTAAGACACCTGCTGTTGAATTTTTTGAAACGTCTCTGTCTATAGGACCCAGCGTAACTAAATTATGTCTATACCAGATTTCAATCGAATTGCGTAGATATATATTCAAGTTCTGGTAAATTGTATTAATTTTTTTTTCTATAACAGTATTCACGACAGGAATGGTTATTGGGAGTGAATTACATATATTTATTTAAGTGTGATTTACATAATTCATTGTTAACAATATTATACATAAGGAATAATAAATTTGACATCAATATAGTCTGCCAATAAATACTAAGTATATATTTGTTGTATACATTTGATGTGACAGAAAATGTGACAGTGTACTAGATTAAGTCCAATAATTTGTGTCAAAAATACAATCACTACATTACATAGGTACAATTTGAAACTTTTTAAAAACTCTTCATCAACAATATGGTAAATATAATCACTATGTGATAACATTAATTAAATATTTCAATTGAACTTGCAATATTGGTAATTAAAACATAAATCAAAACAATCCATTATAATCTAAATACGAATTTAAACAAAAAAAACATGCTCTAAGAGTTGATAAAATGATGTAGGTAATACAATGACATACTAAAAAAAAATTTTATTTAACTTAAAATTATTATAAGTAGAGAATAAGTACAATATTAAAGTCAGTCTAATACGGACTTAGTTAATAATGAAACTATAAATTAAAATTTATTTTACTATTTTTGGTGCTTAACTAATAAAACAAATGTGGCATAATATTATTCTAAAATATGTAACAGAATTAGATATTTTGCATACATAATAATATTTAATCAATTATTATGCATGCACAATGCATATGTATTGAACATAAAGAATGTTTGGCAGTAAAATTCTGTGAAAATATCTCCGTTCAACTTGAATAATATACTTATTTCAACGAAACAAAAACCACTTACATACTCCAATAATGTGACATTATTACAAAATTTTCTAATGTTAATAATTGTCCTTAAAATTATAAAGATTGAGGATTGTTTTCCGTATTAAAAAAGTCAACAAAAATGTTAAGCCTTATCAAAGTATGTATTGAAGATAAAGTTTTCAGGAAAAAAAATTGACAAGACTAATTACTCTACATTAGCAAAATTTATTTACAAAAATGATTTGCGTATAATTTATATTTTTCTTAAATGCTTCTATATATTGTTGAAATAAATTATTTTAAGATATTTTTTTTCATAATTTATTCAACTTTATTCTTTATTCATTTATAGTAAATGTATATTTTTTAAGAAATAATTATATTTAAAAGAGTACGGTGTATAGAACAATTATTATAAACTACTTATACAGTTAGAAAAAAAATATGTTACTTGATTTATTTTAAATAATATTGTTCACCGATAATATATAATTATTAAGTGAATAGGGGATGGAAATTAACTGATGAATTAATTATTCGAAAGTTAAGTGAGCGCTTTCACTTTTATATATGTAAAATCTTAAATTCCCTAGAATATATAATTTGTACTAAAAGTCGTATTTAATAGGAAATTTAAATATGATTGCCTCAGAGCGACGATTATGGAGTTACAGTAATGCACTTTATGAATCAAATCTGGAATTTATAAAATATCCTAAGTACCAAAAACTCGTATCATTGACTCAAAAAGTTGTCAATCACAGTAGAAAGAATTTATTGAACTGACATGCATGCAAATAAACTGAAGACTTTAAAGAAAATAAATGAATAATACCGAAACCGGAACTTTTGATTATAGGAAAATGGAATAAATTATTTATTATTTTTAGCAAACTCTTAAGTTCAAGACAGGGTAAATAATAAAAAGAATCCATCAAGACTTGTATAATAAAGACATTTGTCCAAATGTACTAAACATGTAATTTGTAAAGTGTTGTTAGTTTGGTTTACCAAATAAAGCTATATAATAGTGTAAAAAATACTACTACATATTATTATGATCGATCGTAATTTCAAGATGATTTACTACTCAGACCATATACGTATATATTACACACAAAAGTATAACAACGTTTGATCACAAATATAAATATTATCATAGGAAAAAAAATAAAGAGTTATGAATTTCTATTAATTTTATTGGGTTGAAAATAATTTATGATTAATGAAACATATCACATAACATAAAATCAACATCATAATATAGATAACATTCATTCAAAAACATTATTTTTTCAGTATAATATTCCAAAACTTCCGGTTTCCAAAATTGAACTGTTTTTATGTAAATAAATCAATTTAAAAATCACTCTCATATCTTAGTCATATCTATGTCTACAAAAAATATGCAATAAATACACATGGCGGATATTTCGTGTGCTTATACGCAAGCCCGATAGGAACATGTGAAATAATCCTCATAATACAGGTATAGTTAAATTATTTTTAAGTCCCATAAAAATCTATCGCGATTCTTCGGAGCGAAACTAATCATGTTTTGTGTTTACATTAGATGGGCGTATAAATATTGGCGTATATAAAATATTGTGTTAACATAAAATTTCTAATAAGCCAGGGATAAAACAATGATCATTCTGTGACAATATTTGCTCGATTGAAGGTTTAATATTCCAGGTTACTTTATCCAAAAAGTTTTTCCAAAGAAAAACTAATAAACGACCATGTAGTACGCAAGTTCTTATCATTTTATAGACTATATACAACAATATATTTTATCGGTAAGCCCACAATAGCAAGTATGTTAACATTACCAAGATGTTTTTCATTATTTTATGCTTTGCGATTATTTTTCTTTATTAAGTATTTGTGTTTGGAATTTATGATTTTGTTTTCAAATAATAGTATGATACCTAAAACATTTTAATCAAATGTATTTTACCTTATGTATTATGTTTATAATTGTAATCGGTTTACAAGGTTTGGTTTAAAATAATAAATTAAAATATAATTTGTTGTTTAAGCTTGTAAAAGACGCTAATAAGACAAACATACCAGAAATTATTGCCTTTTCTGAAATATGAGGAAATTGTGTACAGTCATTTTTAATGTTTTAGTTTATTTTTTATAGATGTTTTTCTGTTAAATAAAATCAAACCTTTTTAATAACAATAATTTATAACCTGACCATTTGTAGTATACTAAGAAAAACATATTATATTAGATCTTTTTCTAACTTTTTCAAAACATTTTAATCCACTAATTCACGCATGACTAAGATGATTTTTTTTTACTATATATTGTAAACAATTTTCTAACTTTTAAAATGTTATTGCACGCGTTGATTGGAAAAAAACAACAACGTAATAACGAAATATTACCTATTGTTATTATGAATAAATAAACGTTTTTTAAACATAGGTACAGATTTGCTAATTAAATAATTCAACAATGTATTTGATTTAGGAAATATATTTTTATATGGAAAAATTGACAATTATAAGGTTTATAATGGTTTTTTATTTATTTTTTGATAAATGATGAAAGTTTTTTTATCAACAAATGTTTTTTAACTACTAATTTACCAAACATTATTATCTACACACAATCCTCTATTTTAATATTCTAATTAACTTTTAAAATTATATTCAAAATCTGTATTCTTGAATTAATCTAAATTTTAATTTAAAATACATTGTTAATCATTCGACTGGATTTTATAATTTATAATTCTAAAATTGTTTTATTGTTATTTGGGATTTTATATGTCAGTCTAGGATCACATTTTAATGGACTTTGTAGTCAGTCTGTTATTATACTATTATACTGATGTGTGACCAGCGCTAAAGTATCTGCAGTTGTATGATCAATAAATACATTTGATTTGAGGGGATGCCAGAGTATTGTTTATTCTAATGTACGCTGAAATAATTTAACTCTGTATCTTTGACATTGTATTCGTGTATGACATCACCAAATTCAATTAATTTAGAGTTTGTATGCAGGTGCCTTATAAGTTATAATTATATTTTAATTGAAATATTTAATACGATCAATCATGGTAGGTACTAAGAGAAACTAATTAATTTAAATAATGTTATTTTTTTTGTTGAACAATTTACAATAATCGTTAATATTTATAAGCACTGCATTTATAATATGATATTATATCATATATTTTTGAAATACATGATTATATAAATAAGTAACCTAGGTACACAAATGTTTTTTCCTTTATCGAAAATTTTTTTTTCAAGCTTATTAGTAAATATTTTTTTTGTGTTTTTAAAAAATATGTGAATTTGAATTTATATTTGATTCTAATTATTAAGAAGATAGATAGCGTTCTTCTTCAAAAATTAAAAACAGGAACTGAAATAGATATTTTAAATTATTCAGTTTGATTTGGAATTAATTTAGATTCATTTGCTGCCTATTCAGTATATTTTAGAGTAGAAACTAAATCATACCATACTGGATGATTATAGTGTTTTATAAAATGTAAGTTAATTATTAATTGTTTTAAGTTCACTCATATAAGAAGTACCTTGTAGTTGATATCACTGGTCTGTGATTGATATAACCATCTAAAATCACAAAATGAATACATTTAGAAATTTTTCAAATATTTAAATATCTTGGTTTCTCACTGTTCAATTAAGTTACTTTGCTATAATAGCAGTCTACTGAGTATCTAAATTAAATATTTTACAAAAGTACTTTGTAATGATTGTATAAGCATAAGTGATGATATTATAGAGATAACGAAAAACATGACAATTAAATTCAGTTGAATTATCGAATTCGTGGCATTCATGGAACAAAAAAATAATCATTAAGATTTAAAACAATGAATTAAAAAAAAAAAATTAATGACATACAGTTGACAAGTTAAAATTGTTGTTAGCAATCAATAGGTACATGTTTTTCGAGTACATACGATTAATCAAAAGTGTTGCAGTACAAAATTATTTTATATACATATATATTACGGAGAATAATACAGACACTTACTCGATTAGCGCATATCAATATTTCGTTTGTTGTTATTGTTACGGTTAAATTGAATAACATTATTATTTTGGGGACATGTATCACGATTGATGGCATATAATAATAGAGAACCCACCTACTTACATGCACGAAAATACGAAATTATCCCGTCTACTGTAACAACTCTACAAGAATGTATTTTATAAGTTGTTCGTGGAAAAGCATTACCATTGGATTTTGTCAAATGTTTATAAATTTCACAAAACCTTTGGAGCTTTTAACCGTTGTTTCTATTTCATTGATCATCAGACTTATGTAGACAATATACGCCCAATGTCATCTAACTATATTACAATCCCACCGTCAAACCCTCAAGACATCGATACGACCACAGTTATTAATATTTCTCCGTAGAAACACAATGTACAATGACATACGATGATTGTAGAGATGACATCATATTTTAATACATCGAACATATATTGTTCAGATATCTCTATGAACCTTCTCCAAGCAATATACAAGAGATACCGACCTTCAATGTACTAAAAAACGTTGTGGAACAAATACCTACAATGCTAAATTGATATTGTGTAATATATTATTCGACAGACATACCATGTAAATAGTAAATACCTTTATTCTACGTAATCGTACACTTTTCTTAATTCAAAATGTAATTAAAAATATATATTTTGTTTAGAGTGTTACGTATAATGGTCTAATATGCTACGAATAGTATAGTTGTTATTTGGACGTACTTAATAATGCACTACAACATTATACGTAAAATTAAACAATAAAGCTTCTGACCACTGTCACGAAGTGCCATAAAATGCTGTAAATTATGATTTTTAATTCCGTAAGCTATATTTTTATTTATTTTTTTAATTAAATGACAATTGTGAAGTTTTTATTTTATAATTTAGCACAGCATGTTACTGACATTGGATAATACATCTACTAAAATGTATTTATATTTATAAGTTTTGATAATTGAAAAAAAAAACAATAATAATTATTAAGTTAATTGTTTATTTTATACTTATTAATTATTATACGAAAAATTTTATGTAAACATTATTACACATAACTCTCTCCTTCTTCATAATATTATGTGTCTTGTTTTGTATTATTTTTAAAAAAAAAACGTTCAAACATTCAATATACCTTTAGACTTTAATGATAAACTACGAGAGTAGCGTTTCAGGAATAACACTTGTGATGCACTTGAGTAAAATATATGAGTTTCCATCATCGGTTTTACAATACAAAAAAAAAAATCCTATAAAATGTATAATGATATATTAAAAAAAAAAAAAAATAATAATAATAATAATAATAAAATAGAAATTGATTCTTTTGTCAATCGGAAAAAAACTGTGCGCAAGTGCGAATAGGACTATATACAATATTATATATTCTATTATTGGGGTTGAAAAAAATGTATATATATAGTGGGAGCCTTTGCTATAAATTCGTTTTCCGTACTGTGCGTAAAACATCATCGAAAGAGCACTATGTTTTTTATTTTTTTTTTTAAAAAAGACCGCGAGTGCCCCCTTACCCATACAGCACGTATAATATTCACACTGCACTTTTTTCTCTCTTTTTTATTTTCACTGAAACAAAGACATAAGATTTATTTACCAACTTTCGTTTTGTTTTCCATGGCTTTATATTGTTGTCCTTCGCACAATGTTATTAAGGTCTAACGTGAGTGTGCAACCCCAAAAACGTTGCGCTTTTAAGATTCTGTTACACGGGCTTCTAGACGAGACCCTTTGGAAGTCTTGTTTTTACCTGATATTTTATTCGAAACTATTTTTATTTACTGCCATAGACGGAATAGCTTGTAAATAATTGTAAAAAAAATACCAAATTCATCGATAAAATGTGTAACAATCGTTGTATTTGTAGCTTTTTCAAAACATATATATACAAATATACATATAGTATCTTTACTTAAATGTGAATTACACGTACTTGATAATACTCCTCTTCTCGCTTGAAATTATGATGACCAAAACACTTTTAATGTTATCATAGCAAATGTATTATTTCTTGATAATTTGATGACCGTATTATATCACTCAGTTGATATCAATGGATATTGTATACTAAATTATTCAGAAACTAAATCCAACTATTCAAACATTTGTATTTTAAAATTATACACATACTAAAAAATCTGACGATGATAAAAAGGTCAGAATTTTATTGATTTAATATTTATAAGAAAATTATAATTTTAGGGGTTTAACAATATTTTACGTCAGTGTTAGTGTTTAAAGTTGTGTGTGTGTATGTGTGTGTGTGTGTGTTTGTGTGTATGTGTGTTTGTTTTTGTAAATAATAATATGATATACCTAAATTTAAAAAAAAAATGCATGAATAATTTATCATAAATAAACACAATAATACCGTTTAAATATAACCATGTTAACTTAACATAAACAAATTTAGATTTTTTTATACTGTAACAGTTCAGATCAAAAAAAAAATATCTTATTTCTCTTTACTTTTTAGATTTTAATAATAATATAGAAGTACATAAGACAAATTAAAGGTATTTATAACTTTAAGCCAAAAAGAAAGTCTCATCATTATTGCACTTTTATGTATTATATGTTTGTTTCTGTATCAAATTTTTAGAGGAAAGCATTTCGTACGATTAAATTAACACTTCCCATCATCATTAACATTTGAATCATTAAAAACATAATTTTAAAATATGGTCAAGTGATTTTTAAATAATTGTTATCGATGTATTTTATGTGATGATCTATAGGGCTATAAATAACGTAAAGTTACTAAAAATCCATTATTATATTATATAAACGAATTTTATTAGTATCTACTTTGCATTGTCTAATCGCTTGAAAACTCGCAAATTAATTTTTGCATTAATAAAATAAAATATAAATACAAATCTAAAATGCTATAAAATATTTTAATATTGTAAATAGGCTTTTTTTTTATTGCTACCATTTATTAAGAAGCATAATATTAGGTTATAATTATCATATTATTAATTCAATTTGGCTTAACTCAATATTATGATTAGTTTTAAACAAATAATGGTATAATTTTGTACTTTATATGACCAAACAAATCTTGCATTAAATTCCTTTAAATACAATTATTATAATAAAAGTTTCTGGGAACAATTTATTGTAAGTGTTATGCATTTAATATTGTTTAATCCATTTAATATTTTCATATTGACTTCAAAATTTAGGTTCAGAGGAAATTTGTAATTTAGAATTTCTATTTGATTTTCTTGAGGAAGATAAAAATGATTTTATATTAATTTTAACTAAATATTGTTAAATTTGTTGAATTACGATGTATTAAATGAGATTTTTCTATCTACTTGTTTCAAATGTTTTTACATTCAATAAATATATTTGCTGATGCATCATAACTAGATCTAAGCTTTGTATGTAAATACAAATTTTACTAAAACATGATAAATTAATAATTGAAAATTATAGATTCGTTTCACGTTACTTTGCGAAAAATTAAAACATATTTTTTTGTTCAAAAATACTTCTCAACAACCAGGGTAGTTGATGTTTCCAAAAAAAACACAAGTCATATTTATTTTATATGTTTTTACATATTTAGTCATTAACACATATTTTCAAATTATTTGTAAAATGTTTGCTTTTTTACATATTTCGTAAATGTTGACAAAATTTCAATATGTAAAATAATTTGTCAATTTACATCATCCATATTGGTTGTTTAATAGTATAATATTGTACATTATATTTGCATAAAAGTACTCTTGAAAAATTGTTAGTGTAGTTAAAATATAGATACGGAATTGTATTTTAATTTAATAAGTTTACATATTTAAAATTTTTTTTTTTTTATAAATTCTTTTATTTCTCATTCATTATTATAAAATATAATATAATTGTTTAGACATTACTTAGAGATATATTTAAACAGCTAATACGAAGAGATAAAATAAAATTATTGTAGATTACAAATATTGTATAACCTTATATATTATAATACCTTGGCCAATATTATCGAAATCATTGTATACCAATATTCAAACCCTTTGGGAAAATAAAATATCACATTGAATAAATTTAAGGAAAATTTTTGGAAAGAAACAAAATTAATCAAGTTTTTTAAAATATTTTTTTACGTATTATCGATCACATGAAACTAAATCCCCAAATATTATATAAGGGGAGTATAATTATTTTCTAGAAATGGTTTTTGTTTCTTTAAAATCTAAGAACCATTATTTCTTTTCAGATTTTAATATTTTAATTGATTAAAAGGATACAGAAAAACATTTTCACACCGAATGGATTAAGAAATTCCCAATATGTTTAAACTTTTATTCATACTTATTTTCAACTACCTGTTTTATCACGTCATTCTAAATTGATATAACAAAAATTAGATAATAGAGATAATGAATAAATGGTACAAATAAAATTCTTATGCTACTATAGTAATATGTCATTATGTAATAGATCATGGGCAGAACAATAAATTAATTATCGTAAAAATAGTGGTGCACTTGGATAGTCTATATTAAACTTTCTCATATTTTATTTTCTTTAAACAAATTGATTGTATCGCAATATTATACGCGATTCACTAGGTACCATGTATAAACGTCCGTGAGTGTTCACTGTTCAAAGATATTAGTGTACGATAATAATAACCACGTCTCGTCATTTGATTTACAGCCATCGTTATAATCTCCATGGTACGCTTAACCTCTTTTCTTCAATTGAGAAAATATATTGACTGTTTACGCATGCAGACAACATATTTGTGACTTGGTGGACCTTAAATTATGTACGTTCGGACTAAATTCTACGGATGAAAGTGCCCCACAAACGTCAGGGAACAGCTTATTATTATACTCTTCGCAGTAGTCCTTGCCAAACGCAATATTATGCAGTCTGTAACATATTCGTTTTTCACGTCCTGAATATTGTTATGCTTTGGAAACAAAAGATCAATATTTTTCATTAGGTATACAAGTGATACGTTTACCAAAAAATCAATTATTATTCCACTATCGAACGCAAAATCTGTACAAACTTTTATGGATCTATATGATCAGACTTAATATTAAGTAACACATTATAATATCCTTCCTAAAAAAAACCAGGATGGAAAAACAAATTAAGAAATCATGTTTTCTTATGAACATACAAATATATGTTTTTTTTTAAATTATGTAATATGGTGTTCTATATTATAATAAACTCTATATAAAATTGTCTAAACACTAATGGACTTAGCTTCTAAAGTTTCTTATCGATAATAATAAAAACAAAACAAGTTAGTGTACAGTAATTATATTGATTGTTCAATATTCTGATGGAATGTTTAATTTTAATAATGTTAAACTGTGTTGGGTTTCTGGTTGAATTGACAAAAGGTTAAGAAAAAAATGAAAAAAATACAATAAACTATTTCACAATAGTTATAGATATTTATATTAATAAAATAGATATTTCATTGTTTTTCCTACCACACAATATTAAAACTTTACAATTGTATTATGGAACGTTGTACAATCAATTTACAAACGAATGATATTCGTTATATAGACGATTTCATGCTCTTATACTGTACCGAAAACTATTTTCCGATGACTCAAAACAATAATATATTTTTTTGAAATCGATAGCTTCCTTGAAATCCCGCTCAGAATTAAATTACTGTACGTCGGAAAATGAATTTGAAATATATATTGACGTGAAAACTTTATAAAAGAATCGTAATAAAAATTTTTTGATGGACAGAATTTCTATCGATACAAACGCTAATACCTTTATGTTACAATACCGGAAATCGTCGTGTAATAATATTTTTGTAACTACATCATATTTTCGTAAACCGTACCAAGTTTATACACGTTTGAAGCTAAAAGGCATATTATAACACGTTCATCTATTTCCAAATCATTTTGAGCGATATGCAGGTGCATATCCATTATAAGTACAAACAGTTATCCTTACAGTATGGTGTATAGAAAATAAAAAAAATTAGAAGACGCTATTGAATCGATACGAGACAATGAGTACACTGACACGATAATATAATAATATGTGAATTGAATAAGTAATACGAGTGCTAGCTGTGAAAAAAACCAGAAAGGACAATAATGTACCATAGGTACAATAATTTAAAGGTATTAAGAGTTCATTTTTTTTATGTTTCAAGCTAGATATGGTTATTTTTTGCAGAATATAACTATAGATAAGAACAAATTCGATTAAAGATGGGATTTACGAACTGTACACAAAAATGATTACTCTTGTCATTTTTATAAGCAATATTAATTATTTAATTTGTATAATTTATTTTCAGAAAAAATAACCTTAAACATTTTTTAACTCCATGAATTAAGATAATATATTTTGAATAGTAAGAAAAATGAATTATATTCACAGAACAACTAACATTTTTTTAAGTTATGCAATTTCAATATTAAAATCAATTTAATTTAGTTAATCCTTGATATAAGGGAAAATGTGAGTTTTATTTAGTTTCCAAGTAAGTAATGTTCTAAGTATAGTAATAAAAATAAATTAATTCCAGAATTAAATAAATTAATCCCGAGCAACAGAAGTGGCGATGGAATATTATACTACAAGTCGATTATTGACGACGAGTGAGTATAAATAAACAAAACTATTAAAGAAATATGGGTTTCTCGGATGTTGTTACATTGAACCATATTATAATATCCGAAGGTTATACTCTCAAAATACACACATCGCAATATTAATATAACTTAGCATTTTTTATCAAAGGACGAACAAATCTTATGATATTATAATAAGTCATATTAAGTTACCACAATTTATGACGTAAATCTATGCTAATTTCAGAAACTATCATCGTGGCGTATATTTTTTGAAAATAGTTCAATTTTCTGGGCACCAAAACAACTCTTAATATATGAATGTACCATTTAATATACTATAATATTACAACTATTCAAATATTATATCACTATATATAATTATTATTTATCTTATTTGTTTTGTAAATTCGTTTTTTTCTTTGTTGAAAATAAATGTTAACAGTCACGTGACGAAGTATTAGGAGTGCTGAACATTGTTACTTTTTATACCACCGATAATGAAAAGCTCTATATCCTATCAAACTTGGAGACGACGAAGTTTTGAGTAATTATATGCGACGTAAAGTAAAAACCGCGATGCAAGCCACCGTCGGCTTATTTTCAAAATGAAAGAAAAAATTAAATCTACCTAGTCGAGTTCTGTTATCATCATTTTTGTTTGCCAACTCAGCATAAAAATGATATTTGTGAAAAAGAAAACCTTATATACAACCTGGCCATGTTTCCATAAAGTTTTCTTCTTCATTATTTTTTTTTTTTTTTATATTCTAATAAGAAATAAGTTTTTAATGGAAAAATTAATTAATGTTTTTCGTGTTAAAAATAGCCAATTTGTATAAAATTCTGATTATGGATTGAAAAAATTGTAAAAATTAAATTCATCAATTTATTAGTAGTATTTTTGTTTTTCGATTTACATTAATACTCGGTATATCTACTTTTTTTAAATTATAAACAACTTTATGAAATAAAATATCATAAAAGGGACTACTCACCCAGTGTATTGCCAATAATTATTACAGTTTACTTTGAATTACACAATTTACTATTCAGTTTACAATACAAGTCAGATCTTGCCAAGGTTCATTTCACCAGGAACTCACTTTTTGAATTTTTGATCCACGTCTGTGCTGTTATTGTTTCTAAAATATTATTCATATTTTTGACAAAACTGTCGTCCCGTCACGTATGCCGATTAGGGAACGACTCGTCTAACATCACATATACCACGTTATCGTGTTAAAAATATATTTTGTTAAAATGTCTGAGTCTGAGGGATATTCAATACGAACAAGATAGGTTATAGATAGGTATATTTTAGTGAAACGAAAACAAAAATTTGTTTACAGTTGCCTACATAATAATATCCACTATTATAACATCTACCTTTGCAAGAGAAGAAGTCGTTGTGAACAATGCCTTATCAATTTATTCAACAACTTAAACTTGTTTTAGGCTATAGTCTCTGGATGTGTTTGTTTAATATTATACAACTGATCTACATACTTTATTAGTAATGATCTTACATATATAATATACATTTATATACAGCACACCTTTAACATATTCTACATTGTATATACATTATACATATATGGGATGTATATAATACCTATATATAATATTATTATCTACCCATATCTATATAATAATATACACATATTTTGTTTTATGAATATTATGTTATATTCAACTGATTGAAAATTTATTGAACTAGAATAGAGAAAATTTCATCGGAATCAATTTGATACCATTTTTGTACGGGTGTATGTATATATTATATATTAATGATTGAGAACGTCTGTCTATAATATATCGTGGCTATACGATATTATATCGTTGAACCAGAAGATAGGTATAGGTACCTAAAACTCTCTTCTTGATTAAAAGGTGAATTTATCTTTAAAATATTGTATTTCCTATATGTTTTGGAAGAGCTAAAAATTATTTTATTTCCAGAAACATTACTCATATTATCACTTATGTCATATACTCTATCAAGAATTTTTTACGTAAAGCCAGTCATCAAAGGAAATATTACATTTTTATTTCTTGTATACAATTTCATACAGTTATTATTAGTAATATTTATCGTAAAAGAATACTATAGAAATATGAAGGGTTTAAATGTTAAAAAATATATGTTTA
>PVMI01038992.1:0-13323 GCA_008528875.1 Aulacorthum solani | reverse complement strand
GGTCATGTACATTCATTGTTAATTCGTGTAGTTAAATAAAATCGTCCAATCTTCCATTTCTAGAGAAAAAATACTATTTTTTTTTTGTTGAAAATTTGTGGTTAACAAACCAACAAATATTCCGCTTTAATTGACCAATCGGTCAAAACAAATGTAGTTACATATAAAATTTATGGGCATACATTTTAAAACTATTATAATAATGTTTTAAATATATATTTAAAAAAATGAACATCATCAAATGTTGCCATAGTTTGGAGTAACACAAAGCCTATTTTAGGCGGTTTGCATTTCGTTTTTAGTTTTGTATTATGTTTATTGTATCATAATACAAGATGCAAGAGTTCATTTTTTTTTATTACTTTTGACCCATGAAAGTTGTGATTTCATTTATTAGAAAGTATATTGTTCTAATTACAATATTTTTATGAAATGCTCTGGTACGTATTAAAACTTTATTGTATGTTTGTAGAAGGTACACATATCAATAATATTAGTATGCACCTATAGGATGTTTGTTTCGATTTTCTAGTTTTCACAGTGGATAAAAAAAATCAGTGATATTGAGACAGGTATTTTACCGCTATAGCTATAGTCAACTGTCTTATATAAAAATAAAGTTTAAACGCATAAGGTTCATTAGAGACTATTTCCCTATATACATTTAGGCACGATGAATGTCATAAACCTATACGGTCATGATAATATTGTAACGGTGATTCAACAAAATAATGTTAAGATAAGTACACTTTATCACAATATTGTGAATTAACTCGAAATTAGGTCATTATGTAATTTACTATTACGATTTACGAGTTTAAACTAAATAGTTCTTTTTTCAATGATAAGAAACGTGGGTGAGAATTATCTAATAATCCAATGCTTATAAACTAATTTCTTATATACATATTATAACAATGTAATTTATTGTACGAACAATTGACAATATTGCAATTTTCAGTGTAATAATATGTGTATGATTAAATTGTATTTATTTATTACAATCATGTAGCGGCTTGAAAACGTTTATGCTATTAATGCCTTGTTGGTTAATTTTCTTCGGAATCACTGATGTAAACATTCGCTTTTGCAGTGGGAGTGTATTTGTATATTATATTATTATTATTGTTATATATAATAATATTTTATTACTAAAACTAATAATATGATAATAATATACACTATGTCATCCACTTCAGCTTGGATTTTGCAATAACGGTTATATAATTCGTAATCCGGTCATTGATTGTTTGTTTAGTCAACGGTCTACCTCTACGCTCTACAGTATAGAAGTAATGCTAATAATTGTAATAATAATAATTATTATTATTATTATGTTATTGTTCAAGGCAAACGCGTATAACAAAATACGCATAGTTGTGGATGAGAGGAAATCGAAAATATTAATATTTAATTATTATTATTAGATTTGTTTTACAGTGAATTTTGTGTCAGACCATGTGATGTTATGACATTATGACTTGAACAAACAAACCGCAATATAATTATATTACACAATACACTTATGCACCTATTTACAATTCTGTATGTACACCTGTCACCTCTAATAATTATGAATATGACGATTTGCGTGCAACGTGAGTAGGTGCGTGACTCACGCCGAATGCGTTATTATATTATATTATTGTTTATTAAATTGTGTGATACATAATCAGTTCGATTACATACGTTGACTTTAGGTACATTGTCTTAACGATAATAATAATGTATAGACGTTTACAGTATCTTAGAATGATTTCAGATTAATTTAACTGAGCCACTGAAGTGTGATTAATCACAATCCACAACCACATGTAGGCGCAATTGGTAAAGTAATAATATTTTAAAATTGATAATGTTATCACTTAATTACGTTTTACTTAACTTCAACTTATAGTCAATTTCATTTTTGGAAGTCTTCGAACCGTACGAGCAATCAAAATGAATTGGTGATTCAGTTTCTAATCATCACGTAAACCGTCAAGATATGATTTTTCGTTGTATTTCCCATATAAAGCGCATTACTTGGATTCGTTGTTTTATAATTTCGGAGAATACATGATAAGGTGTCATGTTGTTTCTTGTCACTCTATATAGCCTATAGGTACCAGACTGAACTATTAATTATTGTAATATTATTATGTTATTACATTAATGCGTTTTATACTTAAAAGAATTGTACCATTATATAATTTTGCTATTCAAAACACCATGTGTATAACACATTTTTTTAAGGTAGATAAACTGTAGGTATACAACTAAAAAATAGAATTTATTTCATCCAATTGGAATTTTTATGGAAATTATGCACTCGTAAGTTGGACGTTCGATTTACTTACTAAAAAAATAAATTAAGCAAGTATGTACAAAATTATTCGTTTTCTCTCAAAATTATCATTTTAAAGTTTAAACTTTCACTAATTTTAAATTTTAAGTGTTCAAGTTGGCAAAGAAACATATAATAAATACAACACAATGTTTTATTTTATAGAGAAGTTGAGCTAGTTAATGTTATACAACTAGTATAGTATTATTCATTTATTCGTAAATTTAATTTTGAAATACCTAGGTGTGTGATCATTTAAAAAATACAAGAGACAAGAGTACAAAACCAGTACAAGAATTACTGTCTAGGGTTGTCTTTAAGTCTTTAAAATCTTAATATTTCCCTTTTCTATTGAACTATTACTATTACTGAAATTAGGTACTTATTTCTAGTATTGAATTTATGACAAAAAACAACAAAAATTATAGTTTAAATTTTAGTATTTGACAACTGTATACTTTGATCGCAAAAAAAGTTGTATCCAGATTTTGGGAGTACATTTTTTGTTTGTACCTATGGTAATTGAATTACCTATATTATTCACTGGTTAGATACTAGGGTCAACCAAGGTACTGTATAACACGAAATTATAAATTATTTTACATTAAAACTTTATAAACCAAATTTATACATAATATTATACATTCATAACATGGGTACATTTTCGAAAATACCACATCTCGGTAATTGACATTTTCGGTGAATATAAAACAGTCTTTCCAACCCAGGAAAATTTAATATTTTTTAATACAAGAGAAGTGTTTTGAGATTTTACAGAATAAAAAGGGGCATATAAATATATAATAAAAAAGTTTCAAGTTCTACAAACTGTTCTAGATCAGAAGTTCCTATAAACTTTTTACAGTCGGTGATCACTATATAGCTTACAAAGTAGGACTACTGACCATTTATACTACACCAAAAACTGATTGTTTGAATTATATAATACGGACAAGTACCTTTTATATAAATAACAGGCATGTGTGGTGGAGATACGTTATTTTCGGTAATTTCTTTTTCACGAAGTATTTTCAGTAATACTTCAGCAACAATAATATGAACAGCGCATGGAGACTGCGTTTAATAATCTTTAGGGTAAAATACAACCTCTACATATAATACACTCAATATCATAACTTATACATTATGTTTAGTCTTCTTAGTGTTTTTTTTATGATTTTATGAATACATTAGCTTTTTGTCCTATTTTAACCTGGAGGAGACTCTTAGACCCCCGTGTTAGCTGAAAGTGGGTACCAATTTTGGAAATCTGAGTCTTTTGAATTATAAAAGTCACACCTGTAGGTCGGTCAACACTCAAAAGTTAGATGAAGAAATTCCGGTGGTTGGAGGTGATTGTTGGTTGATTGTCTTGCATCTCCTGAAAAGATAGGTGGGCGTATCTCTTGTAAAACGTGTAAAATTAAAATAACATTTTATTTAAAATTAATAATCGTACACTACAAAAACAGTACTAAGGAAGATTTGAAGGAAAGTTGAAACTAAAAAGAAATTTCCGAAGGTGTTCTGTGGAAAAATGCATTATATAATTAAAAATAATCTACAGTCAGTAATAAATAAACATTTTAAACAAAAAAAAAAAATAGCAGTATCAAACAATACAAGTGAGGGCATATTTGAGAAAAGATTAACAAATATTTTTTTCAATATGTTGACAAGAACACAAATAAAATGTTTTATTAATAAACACAGATAAAAAAAAGGACAGAAGAAGATTTCATCACATAGTAGCATTCACCAAAAGTTTTTTAGATATATAACATAGTATGAATGTATCGTTGCTTTATTCATTACCAGATATTTTGTAAAAATGAGTGACCCAAAGCTTTTTAACTTAATAGTAGTGACCAATGTTAGTATTAAACGTAAAACTTATGTAAAGAAAAATTATCAATGATTATTATTTATTTTTAGGTTACAATATATACAATTTAAATAGAACATAGTTGAGTTATCTATATAACGATGTTTTAAACAATATTATATCGGAGAGATGAATGTATAATGTATTATAGTTTTAAAATGATATGTGTGGTTTTTTCATATATTATAATGTATAATATTTTGCTTTTATCTTCACATTTCGGAGCAGTAAAAAAGCTTCATATGTTTTTTACTTTGAGAGTAGTTTCTGATAATCAATTTTGGTTTAGTTGGCTCTTTTGGGTTAGGTGTTCAAAATTCTTGGGATTTTTTCAAATAGAGTTTAAATTAATTTTCTGTTAATTGGAAGAAAAATTAAAAAAACAATCAAGACTCAACGGAAGTGGACATATTTTTATTTTATTACAATGTAAGGTAACTACATTAATCCCGTTTCGAAAAGTTTTACTCTAAATATTACAATTTCATCATATTGAGTTATAGGTACATAAATCGATGATTTTTGGTTTCCGTCCAAGGATTTCTCAATTCTCTCAGCTCAAGAAGAAACATGTATTTACGAATGTCCTTATAGGTTTATTACATTTATATTGATCTATAACACTACACGATATAAGTGAGACGATCATACACATAGAATAAAAACTTAAGTATACGTATGCCATTCGCATATAGCGTGTAAAATATTAATGTATGAATAAAAAACATTCTTCCATCAACTACCTATATCTACTTAAGTATATTAAAACGTTATGTTTGGTTTACGGTTAAGCTGTGATAAATAACAGGTTTCGATGTGCTTAATAAGTGTTTCCGGTTTTTATCAAAGTATATATAATATATATATATATATTATTTAACATAGATGAATTATAATTTCGCGTGTCCTGCACTTATAACCGATGGTAAACGGCGAAAAAAAAAACATCGCTATTTTTAAAAGCTCGTCGGTGTTTTTCAATAATGCAATGCAGGTGTGATAAATTCTCCGTCACGAACTCGATTGTGTTTTTCCGATTTGAAATATAGCGTTTGTGAAGGCCACCCCACGACTGTGACATTATTCCATATTATTGTGAGAAAAATTTCCATTGACGGCGACCGACCTTCTGTCGGGTCACCATGTGGCAGATTATATATACCTAAGACTTTTCTATAATACACGATTGTTTACTAATTTTTTTTATTTTTTAGTTGAAATAAAATGTATACAAATATTGATTTTCAATTTACTCCATTCAACAAAGCTTACAGTAGAAATATGAGTTACAATTTTTTTTCTAAAACATAAGCTTCATTATTGCTATTATAATATAATATAAATAATTACATTTAATATTTACAGGGCGATTTACTAAGTATACTAACCACCTTCTATTATTAATAATGCAGTTATTTTAAAATGTAGATATAAAAACTTGTATTTTCTACTGTAAATTATTTAGCGGGTAATCAAAAAAAAATCCATCAACGTTCAAATTCGAACAAGTCGTTTTTGAATTGCACTTTTTTAAGATGATTGGAAAAAACTAACAAAAACTATCGAACAACGGAGAACTTTCCCCTAATACCACTTTTCAAAAAAATTGATTTTGTGTTTTTGTTGAAATTCATAAAGAAAAAGCTAAGGAACTTATTTACAAAATATTTATTTTGTATTTTGTATTTTGTATATATTTTTATTTTTATATTTTCTAAATCTGAAATAATTTTCAAAATATTTTGATTCTATTAATTGAGCTATTAGATATTTGAAATTGTCCACTTTTATGATGATTTTTTACAGTATTTTTAATGATGCAAAATAATACTCGTAATCAACTATATTACAATAGAGCAAGTTCTACTATTTTTTTACTTATAGTGTTTGATATTACAAACCTTCAAGAATTAAATGCATGATAAATTGATTATTAATAAAATAAATATATTTCATATTTACATTGTTAAAAAATTAATGTTTTATTCATAAACAAAGACCTAAAATAGTCGATATTATTATTTCTTCTATATTTTATCTTATTAACTCTACACTTCTGTAAAATAGATATTATAATAATATACGAGTATATTGATACGTATCGTCATCATGATAATATACTCCAACTGCACGTCATGCAGTCATTGCAGCTTATACTCGTATAGGTGGAGTACAACTACCTATCTATATCATAATAATAATTTTTCATTTTCAAATACTACCTGGAATGTACTTAATACTTATATTCTATCGAATACCTCCTCGTACAATATATCATCATGATATATTAATGATGTATTTACTATTTAGTGGCATATTATGTACGTGTGGGTGTGTAAGTCCAACATAGTTAAACCGCTCTCGTAATATTGACAACTGAGTTTATTATTTCTTTCGCTGGACACACTTCAATATTTTACATCGTATCCGCTAATGTAATATTCACTGTTGTTATATGGTGAAAACTTATATAATCAGTATATTATCAGCTATCACGTATTGTCCGATGTGTGGAAAAATGATTTCCTTAGATTCGACCCATAGACATAATAATTATTGTAATTATGTACAATATGATATTATAAGCATTACATTTTTGTATGCACATTAGTAAGTAAGTTCAGTATAATATTAAAATATATTATATACAAAAACAATATTATTGTTATTGCCTGTACAGCGGCTACCCGAAGGCGTAACATTAGCCCTGAACTCGATGAACTCGGCCACCCGATACCACTAGCTATGATAATATAATATAAGTAGGTAGGTACCTACTACCTACGTGCGCTGGCGATAATAACGTGATATTCGTAATGCGGGCCAGGGTAAAATAATAATAATAATATTTAGCTGCTGAGCGGTAAGGGGCCGGGAGGTACTGCAACTGTTATAAACTTATAACTTACAATGTAATATATATATATGGGACACTGGTATATAATATAGTAATTGAATATATTATAGTGTGTAATTTTCGATTTTTTATGCAAATCGCCGCAACTTTCCTCTGCGCTTTCATCGCAAACATCGTAAAGTAAAACGTGTCACGCTTTATTATTGCAACAATATTACGGATAAAATAAAATAATTATTATTACCAAAGTACGACACGACGTGTCCACAACGTTCACTCTAAATATTATTATCATATAAAATCTAATACAATCATAATACTAGTAGGTAGGTCATCTACTTGGCACCCCAAATTAATGTCCTAGATTTAAAAAAATGTATTGAACCGTTAGCGTACGTATATGATATTAAGATCGATCTATACAATAATTATATCATATCACTATTCACTAGTGAATTATGATCATTGATGTTACATGAAGTATAGGTACATTTGATCAATTAAACATACATATTACATATAATATTATAATATATTATATACATTGTACGATGTAAGTAGATACCTAATAAAGTAACGAGCTAATTTTGGTTAGTATCGAAAGTTTTAATAATAATATTAATATTACCTAGCCATTAGGAACAATAATGTTAGATCAATACTATACGTAGTAGGTAAATATTGTAGTTTGTAATGCTAATTATTAGTAATCACTGTATTTTTAAAATGTATCTATAATTAATATACAATCCTATGATTAGCGTAACGATTCAATATTTTTCGTCGAGTACAAGTAGGTAGATAATAGATTATAATAATGTAACATTGGACGTATCCGTATGCTTGTATTCGAGTAAGTACTATCATCTATCGTCCGCCATCGTTATAGAAAAAAACGTGTTTTCCACATATGCCTTTAACATAATATTATAGACGCTACTGATAATAAGAAAGAACATAAAAAATACAACCGAACACGATGTCTTGAAAGTAAATGGGAAATCGTTGGAGGCAAGAAATTATTTATCGATCGTCTGTGTGTCCGAACGACGCTGCAGTGCAATTAGTTTAATGGCAAATACACGCGATGTCCCGAAGTGTTATATTTACATTAATCGTATCACGACTCTCCTCGACTTGAGTATATAATAATAATATCGAATGGGTTACCGTAATGGTTAAATAATATAGTTTTATAATGATGGATCGTGTGCGATATTGAAACAATTGTTTCGGTTTATTTGAAGGGAACTGCATATATATTTAACTTTTATAGTTGTATACGTATGTACACCTATGATCGAGTATAATGTATCTAATAGGAATATATAACTATATGAGCTACTTGATAGACACACATCAATCTAGAAAAAACGATCATAAATCAACTACGATACTGTAATACTGTGATAATATTATTATTCCCACCCTTAAGTAACAAAGAAATTATATAAAATATGATAATCATTATCTTATTAAATTATTTAGAAGATAACATTGTTATTTATTATTATTATGATGTCTTCAGTGGCTGTCCACCAATATCACCATACAAGTTGGTTGTTTTTAACAAGCCAATTTGCATAATCAAAACAAATTATTGAAATCCATTAAAATATGATAATTACAATGTTGTAATGAAGAGGTTCTTTACACCGTGATATACATAATACAGTTGTTTTAGGCTTAAAACTATCTTCGACATTTCATTCAGCACTGTTAAACATAATGCAAACTTCGCATTTCTCGAATATTCTTTTGAGGACAATTTTATTTATATACTGAGCATTACTGATTTACATTAACATAAGATTATTATTTATTATGAGTAGGTACTTACTATTTAGGTACATTAAAATTGAATAAGCTTATTATTGAATCCATGGTATAGTTTTTCATTGTTATGGAATTCATATAATATAATGCTAAGCCAGCCAACAGTAAGACTAGTCCATCTAAAAGTGGCATAATGAATTTTACATTACGTATATTAAAATTTAAAATTTAATTTTACGTCCTCATAATATATTTATTATAAAGTAAAAACATTGTTTTCATAGTTATGAATATTATAAGAAAATTTTAATTAAAAAAGGAAACCAAATTTAAATAGCGAATAAAATTGTGCTTTTTACAACTACTTTCGGTAATAGCTACTTAAATTACTATAAAAACCATGATTTAAGATATATCTTGTATCATATTTAATACCGTATATCTTAAATCGTGATAAAAATATTAATAAAATATGCATGATATATCTGTTCTGTAACATAATATGAGTTAATTGCCCGAGTCAGGAATAGGGCTGTATCATAAAGTATAGAAGAGAAAAAAATGTGTCATTTGTAATTTGAAAATTATTCGATACAGCGAGTATACTAACCCAACTCGTATAGGAACTATTAAGAGGGTACATCTCTATCGGGCTCTGCATGTTGGTTCCTATACAGGGTGGTACGTTAATACTATAATATAGTACTTAAAAATGGTTTTAAAAAAACATAAAATAGACGTAAAATTGGATCCAGCATTTATAATACTTGACTCATTTTGACAAATTATTAATTTTGATGAATTAATATTACTGACCAAAATTGTCAAATCACCATGTATATTTTAGAAGCCCATTAGCTATGGACCTTTTATCTTTAGAGAACAAATAGTTAAATAACTCGACAACTCCTAGTACGAATTGTAATTCAGTTACGTCAAAATGTTCAGAAAAATTATGCACTGTATAATTTACTGTTGAAAATGGGTGCTCTTATTTGAAAAGCAGAAGTATTTTATCTATATACAGAACACTTCTCAAGTAATATAAAAAAATCTCAAGGACTTAAAAATATGGTCTTAAAGTATATATTATTTGAAAATTTAAAAAACCAGATTTTGAGTAACTGCATTGTTGAAGAAAAATAAGGGGGTGACCGTGCTTGGTGAATCACTCTGTACATGACATCTGTTTTCCAACCTCTACAAGTTGAAAATATAAATTAGGTAAATATATACCGCCAAAGTGTATAAAAAAACATAAATGTATCTCTATACTTTATGTGGGTACTTAATACATAGATATTATCATATAATAGACGCATAGACATTATATTGTTATATATATATATATATATATATATATAGATGTATACGGCGACGGGCGAATGATTTTATGTACAGACCTGCCTATATGCGTTATATACTCGTCGGTAAATACGTCATGTCGAAACGACGGATGGCGATAAATCGTATAACACGACTAGTAGAATATAGAAGAATAATAAATAATAATAATATAATACATAATATATGTACCTATATATGTTGTATAGGTACAACTATTGCTGTCAATAGGTCTATCTAGGATATGTTTGGGCTGCATACGTGTCACGAATCCTGAACATGTGTAACGTATATAATAGTTGTTATTATTGTTATTATAGTTCGATGTATTACTATACTATGCCGTCACATTGCGGGTTAAGGTGTGCAATTTAATAACGTCGTCGTTTGTCGTGCGGAATTGCCTGCAACGACCGTCGTGTCACGTCTTCCGTCCGCCAATGATTCTGTACGGTTGTATATAGGTACTTTAATATTATTATATAGTTACGTGCGCGTCACTGTCCGCGATCGTGTTATTATTGTTATTATTATTATTATAGATATAGAGTGTTTATATTATATTAATTCGATCGGTTTGCGGGAAGTCTTTTTTCGGAAAATCATTGCCAACCGAATCGCCATTATTGTTACTGTTATTGTTATTATTATTGTTATTACTTATTAGTCATTACTATTATACTACTACCACATACACTTGTAGGCACCGTGATGCGTGTAGTGCAATTTCCGTTATGCGATTATATTGTGCGTCGCGTATTTTTATTTTATTTTACTAGCCCGTGGTTGTCAAACAGTAAGAAAAACTCGGTACGTGCTCATGACGAGCGCCTCTATATTATAGCCAGATCACGTACTTATTTTGTTTCTAGAGTTTGTCTCATTTGAATATTAATATATTATTACAATTTATATTACAGGTCTATGCATTTTAAACCAACGGCCAACAAGTTTTTTTTCAAATTGATCAAACTTAAAATCGGAAATGTTTCTACTGACTTCTTCGCCCAATCACACCCAATGCTCATCAACGTGTTTTAAATGGTTACCTACATGTATATTACTTTTTAGTATAAAAGTATTTTTTATGCATATTTGAATTGCCTAACTAGATATTTAACATAATGTTTTCGAACACGTTTTAAAGAGAAAACTGCAACTCACATTTAAAAAAAATGCAATCGAATGATTGGCATACCTATTGGACGTGTAGTGTTTGGATTTACAATAATCACACAACCGTTGATTTTCATAAAATATTGAAAACTTTAGAAAATAAATTATAAATTATATGATTTTCAATAAGATACATATTTATTTGAGGTTGATTGTTTTCGTGTTTGTTGAAAGTATTTATTATTTAAAATATTTTTTCGACCGACTTCAATAACATGTTTATAACAAATATATAATCCAAAGTGTAATAAATAAAAACATGGGGTTTTTAAAATATGGTAAATTCTTGGCAACGTTAGTAAAAAAAAAGTGAGAAAGCAGAAGGCACAACATCCATTTTGTGATGATTAGAGCGAAACATACTGTAAAATATTCTGTCGAAGGAATTATAAACAGTTCTCTAAGTTTTGTTTATAAGAGCGATAAAAAACTTTAATCGTTTAACTTTAGTAGATTAAGTAGGTATATATGTATTGTATACTATAATTACTAATTAGGAACCTCATACCAATACGTATAATACATAAATACACGCTTATAAAATATGATATATACCTATTATAATTATACAATAATATTACGATATATTTTACAATAGGTACTAAATAACCGTTTAGTGTACCTATACAGGTTATCTCGATGAAATTCATAATTGAATGATGATATTATAATTGTCGGATCCAGAATCGCATGTCGGAGACACTAAAGAAAAAAGAATAGTAATAATAATAAATAAACAATTATTATCATTATAATATTTTATAGTGGCGGCGGCTCTTTGAATGATTAACGACTGCACACAAACATTGCACACGCAAACACATGCATGTGTAATGTGTAGTCTGACCAGGAAATGTTGGCACATTTGTGTGTGTCTGTGTCTGTGTGACGTGTGTGTGTCTGTTCGAGCGATATGTCCAAGGTTGCAGGCAACGCCGCATAGTCTTATCAACGCCCGTGTACGTCCACAATAATAATAATTTTTTAATATATACAGTATACACTGTACACATATTACTATCATTATTATTATTATTCTCATTATCATTATAACTATTTTGGAGTTCGATAATCGTCGCGCGCGCGGCCCGCGAACCTTGGGCGCAAACGAATGCAAACATGCGTATGTAATAATAATGATAATATATGTGTATATTATTATGTGTAATAGCCTTGTGCACGTCCGATACGACAGAGTCTCAGGACCTCTGTACATAGGTACACACTACTTAGGTACATACTACCTAAGCCATACCAAATGGTTAGAGGAAAACTCCGTCATTACACTTGATATGTTATGTAATTTAATATAATGTTATATTGTATACGGGATGATGTTTTTCTTCAGTCATACCTATTTTTTTTTAGCAATATTCTAAGTGGCAATTTGTATTTTTTAACGTAATATTCGGTGAAAGTATATCAATATTTTTTGGGAATATCATATTATACAATGTACTGTAGACATCAGAAGTTATACAATATATAATGACCAAAATTATTATGTCCAAATATTGCAATACTACTGTATTTAAGAAAAAATTGTCTATAATGACATATTTTATTTAACTGTTTATTTTATTTTATTAATCATTTATTGAACAATACTGCTATTACGTACTATTATAATATATTAGACCACGCACGACGTATATGATAATGTTAATAATTATTATATATACCTACCATTTATGTACAGACTAGATGTATAAACCGACTTCGCCCTGGAAAAAATGAACAAAACATAAAATATGGCACAGTATAAGATGTGTATCTAGGTTTTAGTGTACCTCAGTTATGGGCAAATCGGCATCGGGAACTAATTCGATCGAGATAGGCCTGTGGCGGATTGGACAAAGTACTTGGAATATTTACAAACGTGGTTCAAATTGCAGCTCTCTATATATCTAAGAAAAAGTCTCAGAATTATTACCAAAGTTGGTCGATTGGTTTTTAATT
>PVMI01038944.1:0-13393 GCA_008528875.1 Aulacorthum solani | reverse complement strand
ATTTTCTCTCGTTTACATTACACCGCAATACATTTGTCAATATTATACTCAATGTAGTATAGTTCCTACTTGTAATATGAGGCTGCACGCAATCAGCACCAACAGTAGAACGAAATTCGTAGAGTTCACCCCGCGGAACTCCAGTATGTACCGGAGCTGATTGGCGTTGGCCGTGAGCAACGCGATGTCCATCATCCCCTGCGCCATGTTCTTCTTGGTGTCATACGTCACGTTGCTGACCATGCTCAACGACCTGGACAACAGACGGGTGGCGGAACGTTTGCTGTTTTCGCCGTCGTCCATCTCCAGACCGGTGTCCGCTGCAATAATCGTTTCCGTCATTGTTGTTCGGTGAAATCTGGTTTTTATGCGTCCGCGCGATGTGATGTGGGTGGGTAGGTATACAATTTAAGCGCACCTATGTTATAATAGTATCGTACCGATACTACATAGCAGCACTCGATTATTTATTATTGTTATTGTTGTTGTTGTTGTTGTTAATGTATTGAAATGGGTCACCGATACACTTATTACTGTCACACTGCTGTGTGAGATAAAAACAGGACGTGTGGGACACCGCAAGAGATACACCATAATATAATGTCTGAGAATCAAATGCTCCCAACGTCGGTGGCGGCACACATTAATTTATAATAATTATTGTATTTTATCTCATTGTCGAGGACATTGGTATGAATTATAAGATAATGAATCAATGTAATTTATATACATTACACTTTAACATGAAAACTTATAATAAACGCCTTGAATTTATTTGTTATAGTTTTTTATTAACATGATCGATATTATTCTTGACTATTTATTTATAATTATAACGTATCTAAAAATTCTAAACTAAAAATCGTTGATATAACTATGTAATTTTATAGACGTTTAAGAAGTGCTTTGATGCTTAGCACATCCAGATAGTTTGTTCAAAAAAGTAATTTTTAATGTTATTATTATCATTTATTGTTGTTCATTATTTGAACGATTATATTATGTAGTTAGGTATACTTTTTTCGAGTTAGGCTGACAGCTGACAGGTCATTTTACAGGTAATTAAATGTCAAAAAAACATCATTACATAAAAACTATAGACAAAACAGCATAATATCAATTAGTCAAAAAGTCAACAGGTAAAATACTAAAACTAATATATAAAATAAAACAAAATATGAAATAATGTACTTTGTAGACAATAGTAATGGTAGCAGTATGCGATACTATAGTATTCTATAGAGCTGATAACGTATGAAATTATGTTTTTAAATTTCGTCGTCCCAAAATTCTACCATCCTGCATATCCTTAAGTATAAAGTAGGTATGATTTTCGGAAAAGCCATCCACATACCTTCATAATTACTACTTAAATGATCGTAAACTCACTAGTGTCATCCGAAATAAAGATTTATTTAGGTATCTATTTTGACACGTCGCTCACTTTTAACACTCATGCACATGTGCAGAGCAAAGAGTAATTAATATGAATATTAGGTTTTATAACCATCATAAGCTTCAAAGATTTCAAAAATCCAGTTGCGTTGAAAACATTATACTGCTCAAATGTACACTCAATTCTAGACTATAACTATTTTAATTTGGTCACGATATATGACAGGTTCAATACAAGCTATATAGAATCAATACAAAATCGGTTTTTAAGAGCAGTACCTATACATTTAGATGTAATGTCATACGACAACCTCACTCCTCCTACCAGCCATTGTTGACGTTTTTAAACCTGGAATCATTAGAAACGAGACGAATAAGGAGAGATTTCTATTTTATTTTCAAATTACTCAATGGAATATTTCATTAGTTTCCTAACTTTGTAGTTACCCTTACTTCTATACACTAAAAAACCAACTCTTGTATAACATATTATGCACCTATCTATAATACTAGTAAATATAAAAATAAACCATTTTCAATTTCTTCCTAATTGTAAATTCATTGTTCCTGTGTAAATTGCATAGTACTATTAAAAAAATGATATTGTAATTGGGCAATTGTCAGTCTAAATAAAATAAATAAATCAATTAAACATAGGTAGGTATAGGTATTAAGGGTAAAGAGAAAACCAATATTTTATTTACGTTTAAATAAACTTTATTTTTCAAATATACAATTAAATAAATATTTTTAGGTATTTTACTTGAAACATTTTTTTGGTGGGGGGGGGAGAAAAGGTGAAAGAGGTACTAACTTAGGTTTGTTTTTTCAAATTTGTGTCCGGCGCCGAACTAACATCAAATCCAAAACCTGATATGGTTATATTGATCGTGGTTATCAAGAAAACCATGATGACGGAAACATCGTTTAGAATCAAACACTTTCGTTGGTCTTTTTCTTTCTTAATGTCCAGCCCTCCAACAACCAAGAATATCCCACCAACCAGCACCTATATGTATAACAGAACACATAGTTTATTACATAAATTATATCTATATCTGTATAGCTGTAATATTACAATTGACAGCCCTATTTAGAATGTAGAAACTTACAAGTAAATCGAAAGTTTTTTTTTAGAAATAATAAAAAGAGGGCTTCACAAGTTGAGAAATATTTACCACGAAAATAATCTAGAATTGTTATTTTTATGAAATTGTATTTAAATATTATTATTTCTACACTGTTTTAGACATTCCTTAGAGTAATGAATAATGAGTTAAGACTGTTTTGAAAAATAATACAAACAAATTATTCATTATATAGAGGTACCATTCTTTTAATCTTTATTATGTAATTCTTTTGGGAATATCATTCCTCAACAGGGTTCTATCCAAACAATTATTTTCCTGAAAAATTACGTTTCTTTTGAATATGTTTAGAATTATTTATATATACGTTCCCGAATAATAATGTAATATGTACCTAATGAATTGTTTAATATTTTCCAAAATATAACTACACACACATATTTTATTTAAATATATATGTGGTCTAGTCTCTAGTCGGTACCATAGTCACCTTTTCTTACACTTTTAGTATTTTTATTTTTTATAGGTAAGTACTTATAAACCATCGGGATATGATGAAACTTGACCACTTAGGAATACATATTTAACCGAATCAAATTGTTATCGTCTGATGGGTATACGTGTTGGGGTGTAGTATAATAATAATATAATATATTGTATTGTCGATTTTTTTTTTTTTTTGTAATCGTTATAATATTAATATATTATAGGTACATAAAATATATCAATTGGAACCGATGGCCGGGACGGACGGCGCGTTGAACGTTGATGTCGGTACGATGCTGGCCAGTCCGGAATCGAAAGCTCCTATTATTATGTTGATCGTGAACACCATAAACGTGCACACGACCGGCACTTGGTTGATGAACAGCGACGACGTCTTGTACTCGATCAAATGAAAACGACAGTCCCGAAGCAGATTTAGTGATAGAAATATCATTCCCATGAACACCTATATAGGACGCGTACAGTATTTCAGCAGCAATAACGTAAGTGATGGTCAAAACGATATAATACAACATTATCAACTAGCTACTTAAGATTGATTTTTGACTTTAAGATATTTTCTGTTGAAAATTATAGGTAATTTGTTTTTGAGCTCAAAGAATTTCAAACTTAACGGTAAATCTCGAATGTTTCTACTATAGATTAGGCCAAGTCTAACGAGCGTCCATAATAGTGTATATACATATATAATATATGTACTGTATATGCATAAGAATATTTCGTATATACCTAAATTATATATATATATATATATATATATAGATGCGCCCACTCACTTGTAAAAATATAGACGTAGCTATCAGTACCAACAGAGGCTTGTAGAACTCGTGTTTCTCACCCACTTGGAGGATGTATTTCAGTTGGTTTGCGTTGGCCGTCAATAAGGCGATGTCTAACATCCCCTGAGCAATGGTCTTTTTGGTCGCATACCTGTTGACGTCTAACGGCTTGGCCTTGAAAAAATGAAATTCATAAAGTTGTATAGCTTTTTTCTGTACCTATAGTGATATATATATTTATTTATTTAAATGATTCAAGACGTAATATATTGGTCTCCAAAAACTTCCTGCAAAAACTACCCGAGGGATTGCTTATTAAAATGTTTTATACCCCATCCACATCCCCTATAACCGAAAAATATTACTATTAACTGCTTTTTAAATGTAAGCATTTAAAATAAAGATGATTTAATAAAACTAATTTATTTTAATATGTTTAATGTTGTCTGGGGTCTAGAATCTACAGTCTAGACGATGCAAGGGGGTTATCACTACTAATTGTGCAGTATAATATCTACAAACTGTTTGTGTAGTCTATATCTCACTTAAATACATAATGTAGGTACATACTATGCGAGTTGTAGGAATTAATTTGTTTAAAAGGAACGATACGTCGGTATGTACCAATTGAATTAAAACATTTAACCTAATTACTACGATTTCCCACATTTAAAGAAATTAGAGTGTGTAGGTACACATAAACATTTTGTGATTATATACCTACATAGTATATGTATGTATCTATATGTATATTTTTAATGGCTCAATAACTCATGCTTATTGCTTTATTCACAATTATAATCACTAATAAGTAGTATTATATTTATGCACCTATAACGACGTGTACCTACCTATATTTTTTTACTATTAAGGTAGCTAACCTAAACTATTCTAATAAAAAATGCTTTTTCTAATCAACCTTTCCAATTATAGAATTTAAAAAATCGTAGCAACTTGTTGGCGCACATTATAAATATTGAAATTTTGGAATTATATTTCTTTTATAATAGGTACCTATTATTGATTAGTATATGATTCGGACTTGTGATCCGAAAACAATCCTAAGCGACCATTAAATATTAATTGATGTGGAAAGTTTTCATAGACATTATATTATGATACATACACCAAGTAATGGATATAATATTATTGAAATACAAAGTAAAACTGATTTGAAAATTAATTCGACAAAAAATAAAATCAACAATTTTAAAAGATAAGAGGTAATAAATAAGTACCTAGGTATACATATGAATTATTTGAAAAAGAATATGAATAGGTAAGGTACCTACATAGGTATAAAACGATTGATCGCTTAAAAAAAAGACTAATAATATGCCACCATTAAAAATCAATATGATTACTATAAGTATATTTAGCAGTATCTACATCTGCATAATATCGAAAGTTAAGTATAATAACTTTTACAATTTTAACATAGAGTTTGAAAAAAATCATACATTCACACTCAAACACAAACATGAACATTCATTTTAATTCACGCCTATTTGTAATAGATAGTCAGTCCGATTTCCTAAGCCTAAATAAAGACTAAACTACTAAAGTGTGAAGGAAAATGGGCTATTGTCTCAAACGAATAGTGAAAATGTATAATGTGTGAGTATCTATATAATAATTGTACATTCAATTGTATATTTAAATCTAAAAATCTGTGTGCTCAATAAGTTGTTGATTATGGCAGTTATCTAACCTATTTACATTGTGGGATATCGGATATGATACCTACTCATACATTTTATGCAAATGGAAAATGTATAACAAACATTCGGGAAACTATGACTTGACTACTTGAGGCACTTGAGTCATATCATATAATATGTATAAATTTATTCTAATTTATAATACAAATTATTGGTTATTATATAGACTATGGTCTATGGTTATATATTATACATTTATAGGTACTGCTATTAGTGCTATTACAGTTGGTACCTATTATAGCTAGGTACTTAATTTGTACAATACTTTTGTTCTCGTAACACACAAAATAGAGTATAATAATAAAGACTATATAATACCTATTGCCTATTGGCTATTATAATAAATGTTTTGAAAGCCACTTTGTAGACGAGCCAGTATAGGTGACGACAATTATTAGAACGATAAAAGTCATATTAACGATGTTTATTGTTTTTCAGCAATATAAGTACCCACGTAAAAAATATTAAGTATGTATACAACATCAAACTTATAATTTATAAATTATAATATTTTATATTTTGAACATTTCAGTATTTGTATAGAGTATAAGCTATAGAAATGTAAGTAATTAGTAAGATATCTATTATTGCTTAACATTTTAACCTATATATTCAAGTATTCAACCCTTTAATATGAAATAATCGAGAAAAAATGATCCTAATTAATATTTAGCCGTGAGCCGCCTGGGGAAAAAAGTAAAAATGAATAATTGTATTTTATAATTTTAATGGGCTCCAATCACAAATACTAGAATGCAACATAAGGTACATAATATAATATAGTTATACCTAGTACCTACTACCTAGGAATATCCGTTCAGACGTTAGACCCCATTTTAGGCGATTGTAAACTCTGCCGATTTTAATGACATGTAAACTCTCCCGATGGTAAACTCTCCTGGGTCTATTTCAGTACTACTTGACTCTATTCTAATTTTTTCTTGCTTCGGTATAACTAATAACGTCTTCCACATTGACAATCTCAATTTCTTCGCATAATGCAATGGCAAGTACGCAATATGGAGCTGAAAAAAACCATGTTTAAATGGTCATCAAGATTAAAGTTACCGTATGTTTTCCGAAAACCTTCATTGGGTCAACAAATCTTTAGGAAATCTATGTAATAGAATCCATATTAGGACAAAACATATAATCGTAAATCCTAATAATAAGTTTTGCCGATAGGATAGCAATAATATTTAAAACAACTTGGGAGAGTTTAAATATTTCCTTTGGGTGAACAGAAAGTTGACCCGGGAGAGTTTTCATATTTGCTTCAGGTAAACATAATAATGACACGGGAGAGTTTGCTAGGTAGTTTTAAAAATTGGGAGAGTTAACCATACAATCGGGAGAGTTTACCACCGCCCCACATTTTAGTGTACATACCTATCAGCAACTTTAACTTATGTAAATTGAATAAACTATTTTATAATTAATAGGTTGAATAATTAGAAGGTATCTACACATATACAAATTAAAGGAGCTATTATTAATTTGAATTCACTCATACCTAAGTCACGATCCACAATATATCGACCTCCACGCGAGTTTTTCTCAGCTAGTGAGGCCCAGTAATCTTTTTGATATTAATTTAATTATAATAATATGCCTAGTTAATAATTTTATTTAATCATTATTTTCTGATAAGTATAATACAATAGCATATTAGCGTGAAGAAATATCATAAGCTATATACCTTTAAGAATATAAAATGTTTTCAGTTGTAACCACTGTTCTTTTAGTTCAAAATTTTCAAATTATAATACTTAGTAGGTAGTTAAAAATATAAGTAAAAACTAAAAGCTGTACTTTATAATTTAAAAATAAACTTTATGCTTTTCAAAAAAGTTTTTAAATGGAATCATCTTGTTCTTTATTTAATTTTCTTTAGTTGAAAAATCAATATTTATTTAATTTAACTTAGTAATTTAAGTATAGGAAATACGAATAAGTATAGAAAAATTATAATAAATACTAAAGTATAATACCTAATAAATTCAATATTCTTAACAGTTTTGAAATAGATACTTACCAAACACTGCTATTAATTGTATCATATTATATTCTTATAAATCTTATTCATATATCATACAGCAAAGGCCAAACTTATATTCCTATAAGGTCATCGAACAAAATAAAAATCTTTTATTTTCTCGTTCTTTAGATTTGTTTTCAGTTTTATTGTACCTACTTATTTAATAGACTTACAACAAATCGAATATTAGGTATACATAGGTATAGGTACTCAATTCCACGTACAAAGATACGTCCCTCAATTTACGATTATAATGGGTTATTGCTGATCACATTCATCATATTATACAGCCATACACACCTGAGGGGTGGCCGTCGCATAGGAACCAAACCAATTTATACTGCAAACATAAGTATAGTGAATAAGTTACTCTATACTTTTGTCTATGAGTATATTGAATGAAGTGTAAACCAAGTCACAAAGACTAGTGATATTGTATCCTACGCCCTTCAATTCAATGTTATACATTGTTTTCGATTAAAGTCTGGACGATTTGAAATATCTTCCGATTCGATTGATATGAATAGAAAATAAATCAACATTACTTTTGTTACTTTAAAGCTATGATATGATACATCTTAAATAGGTAACCAGTAACCACTACTATGGTCTATGATTATAGTTTATAACGTCTTATTATTTTCGTTTAGGTATTGAAGCATACAATAATTAATTTCGACAAGGTATTATGTATATTGAAGGTAATTTTTTTGTGCATGACTCATGGTCATGACGGATTCATTTTAACCGGATTATTAATTTTATAAATAAAATGATTTTTAATTGATTTGGTTCCATGTAATTTGTGTGTATTGTTCTGTTACTTTTTTCAAATCATAAAAAGGTACGCGTAATAAATTGCTATTGTAAAAATAACTAACACTATTAAAACAGAGTCCTAAATAAAATAATTAAACGGTTATTGAATATAATTCTCAGTGTGTATAAATTAGGTGTCTACCAATAAAGTAAATACTCGTATTATACACAAACAAGTATTTACTTACATATTTTTTAAAATTGACTCAACTAAATCCTTAAATAGTCGACTAAGCCATCATTTTGTCTAAATCGTCCTTATAACGACGGGAAATGACATGAACACAATACATGGTAAGCCTATAGCAATGATCTAACGATGTTTTCAGGTAAGTAATTAAATAACCGTAATTTATGTTTAAAAAAAATTAACGATTTAAAATATAGAATATTTATTGCACAATAATACTTATGTGAAATGAATTCACAATTCACATAGCATATAATATATATACCTAGGTAGGTACGCTTAAATAATATTATATACATATATATATATTATAATACTATATAGACAAGTAAAGTATTTTACTATACTCAATTTTTTTTAAGTTATCTATTTATCAACGTATATGTGTTATTTGTCTACAGGGAAATATTTATCATATTTTAATCATATAGCATTGTCATTACCAAATACCTAGTACTTACCAACGAATTTTTACTAGGCTAAATAAAATTGATTTGGCCCGGCGAGGGTAATAAATAATATGTCCGATTAAATACGACAGTGCAGCGTCTACAAGATTGTAATATTAATAGATAACCATAAGTAATAAATATTCTTACTATTCAGTTGTATTGGCTAATTTCTATTAATTTTAATTTTTAAATTTACATACAATTATACCTATATATATGTGTGTGTATAGGTATGAGATTAATGTTAGGTATAGATGATATAGCAGGTAATGTGCTTTATATTTAATTACTTAAAAAGTTTAAAAAACCGTCAATCGTGTAAAACGATATTAATTCTAATATGTGATGTGCTTACCGTGGTAAAGTTCAAGTCGCCGACTGACATTTTATTAAAAATAATAAAAATGTACAGGATGGTATAGGTATAGGTACTGGTGCGGCTATTGAGTATTGCGTGCCGTATAAATAGGTAGGTATATGCCTATACAATAATGACGATGATCGATCTCGATATGATGTGCGCCGAGTTGCATACGGGCCTCGACCGATGTAGCACGATATTAAATATTATTTTATACCTGCAAACGATAATTAATAATAATTAGGCAAGTAATCAATTGTGTAATATGCGATGGTGGTGCAAGTAGGAACGACGAGCGCGCACGCTTTCCGACGGATGACTGTTGCGCCCCAAACCCGAAATGTACGCCAACGACCAACGAACTGATCTATTATAGGTACATAGTACTTGTACCTAGGTATAGGAAGGAAGGTCGATGGTAGAAACCGCGACCACTCGCGATCTTCCGCGGTCCGTGCTTGGATTATTATTTACCCATACAATACAGGTACGACAATCTCTGTATTATGCGCGTTTGATATTGTTGAAATATTAAACGTTTTTACGAATGCAGCGGCGTCAAAATATCCATTTTTCACAATGTCGCGGGCGGCTATATTATAATAGGTTACGTGATCCACCCCACCGAATTTTTGGAGCGAAATTTTAAAAACTGTAACTCATCGATTGCGTGTCGGGTACGTGCGGTACTATAATACGTTCCAATATGGCGGGCTATACGCGGATACAAGCAGTGCACGCGGAAAACGCGATTTCCCGAGAGCTATACGCTTTGATGTCGTTATACACGGTTGGCGTGTCCAACAGCCTCCGCCAAGCGTGTTATTATATTGTGTTGGGTACATAATATTATTATCGATGATATTATATTATACAGGGTGTCTCGTCAGATGTTATTATAATGGTTCATCGATGCATTTTCGATTACCTACTGATGATTGAAATCATATTGTTTTCGTAAACGACGGTAATCGTATTTTAGATTCTGAGCTAAGCGATGATTGTATTGATTTTACAATGATGTGGATTTTTTTAATTTTTTGTGCCCGTCATCGCCTTTTGGGACAGTAAAAATGTTTCGATTTTCTTCAACAGCATATTTTCTGATAGGGAAAAGACACTAGTTGGTACTTAGAGGGGGCGAGATAAAAAGTAAAAAATTCACAATAGTTTTAAACAGCGTTAGGAAAAACAAACCAAAAAGATTTCAGTTCAAATTTTGACAACATTATTAAATTGAAAATTTATTAATTATTTATGTTAAGATTGAACATTTTTTACAGAGTTTAACAGTTTTTACCCTGAAACCTATTCAGAAAATTCCATTTTTTTTCAATGATATTGTTACAATTTCCACCTTTCTCACTCCACAATCCAGTGTATACTGTATTATACTAGCATGAAGCAATATCGATATTTATTATCTATATATGTATATTTAAGATCATGAAAATAGGAAGTCCATATTTTTAATCATATTTTTACCTCTGTTTTAAATAAACAATTTTTATCTTTTTAATACATTTTTTTAGTACGTTTAAATCAGTTTTTTTGAACATAGATAAGTACAAACATATTTTTTTAAGTTACAACCTACAATATCACAAAAATTAGTCTTTTTTCAATCAGAATCAAAAATCTATTAATTTATTAATAAATTCATACTGGATTTGAAACTAGAATGTTGTGTAGTAGTACAGCATGTCAACGATCAATCACCAATATATATAATAGCACAAACACCTCGGCTAAGGAATAAGGAATACTGGTTGAGATCAATATTTAATTTCAATTTTTGACTGGTTCGGTTTGGGTATTGGTTATGGTGTTTAAAAATTAAAAATAGTAGGTTTCAAACTCTGATTTTCTTTGGCTGATACGTAGCATCATATTATATACCTTCGAAAATTTTGGTTTTTTACCAATAGAGGGTTACCTAAGAACCTAAGTACCGAAAATAGCCGATGAAGACCCATCTAAAATGTAATGTTTTAAAATTTGAAGTTTGAACTATTGAATTCCGTTAAACATTTAATCATTAGAAATAATTAAGTGGCGTACAAGTCGGCGGCTGTTAGACATGAATGATGAATTAACATAAAACTGCACCCTGTATAATATAATTTAGTTGTTATGTAAAGCGGAAATTCATTGCCCGAGGACGCTGCTGTAGTTACGCAGGGCGTGACGTTGCGCAGGTTAATATATTGATAGGTATTGTTTGTCTATAACTTACAACAGTGTTAGTATTTTAGACATTAAACTATAAAATTACACATTTTCATTTTTATTACAAATGTACATGGTAATTTATTGATAGATTGAAATCGGAAGCAAATACCTATTGCAAAAACTTGTGTTTGCCACTGACGGTTTATGAGTTCCACACGCTGCTGAAATGATGTCAAATATGCGAATTTAGTATTTTTTTAGGGGGTGATCAACAAAAAAAAAATTTTTTTCCTTTTGAATTACGTATTTATATAACCGTAAACATTATCATAAAACCATACGAAGCTTGGAGCTTATAGATGATTCACTTTGGCTTAAAAAAAACTAAGGAACGGGTGGTAACTATAAGTAGCTGTTTATCACAATACGTAAATACTACCACCCCGAGATTAAATTTATCTAAATTATTCAATAATTACAATGCCTATTTAAAGTTATTTTTATTTTTAAGAACAATCCATTATTTTTTGTATTTACAGGTTTTAAAACTAGCTGTTTACAATAGTATCTCCTCTTGCCTCGCATAGATATTATAATTTTATTTATCACAGCTATCCCAGCTTAGACCGAAAATGCAAAAGGGCCGCATCCCCCTCATGGCCTCATACGTTCATGATGGAATCGCGGACTCTGCATATTAACATAATGAATATTTGGGGGGGGGGCTTTAGCCTATTTTATACTCAATGAGCTGTACCACTCCCCCCCACACACACACATACGAATATATACTCTCAAAAATAATATACACGAAGTAATTCATAGATAAGTACCTATATATAATATATGATGTACCTATTCGATTTCTATGCAGCAAAAGAAGGTTATATGCACACGGACACTGACCTGCAATTGCTGTTGTTCCTTATTCAGATCCACTGGCGGTACATCCCAAGTTATCGCCATAGTTCTTGGATCCTGCAGTAGCCAGCCGACGTGGTCGCGATGTAGGATGTAAGTACACCTACTTGAGTAGTTTGAAAAAATATTTGTTCTTTAAATTGAATTATTCATTTAACATCTGTGCGAAGCAAATAAAAACATGAACATGAGATAATGATAAGTAAATAGTAATTGCTATAAATTAATTAATATTATACTAGGTAATTGGTCCATTTTTACACAATATATCAACCACGGTGTGTATCAATCACCTTCTTTTTTTTTTTTTTGAAATATGGTCGCAAGATAAATAAACAATTACATTACACTATAAAGTAGATAGCTAGGCCTGGTGGAAGACCAATTCAGCTGTAACTGGTGCTCACCCCGTAGCACAATAGGTAAATAGCTTCTAGTAGGTCGCCGCCGGCCTACGATCGTAGAATGAAGTGTGGAAAATCGCAATATTATCATGCAACGCGCAATCGTATACCTATATTGTTATAATGTTTTTTGTCATTATTTCTAAACTCTCACTCTTTGTTTAATCGATATCGTCACAAGTATTCACATAAAGAGCCTTTTGGATCCAAACTCATGAAATCTCAATAAAGTTTTATTCGTTGGGTTAAAAAGCTTGAAAATTTAATACGACGTTCTCAATAAGTTTTTATAATAACAGTTGAAAAAAATCCATAGGCACGATTTATTTTTAGAAGTAGGTATTTAAAGTTCAGTGTTTGACAACATTTATACCTCTTAACACAGTTATTTTTAGTTCAAATTTGGACGAATTTCATCATAATATCGACAATTTGCAAATTTATTGTAGTTAAAGAATTATAAAATATGAAAATTATAACATTCTTAAAACTAACCAACCTTATAGATAAAATATAATTGTAATTATAACTGTTAAGATAATGTAC
>PVMI01038936.1:5520-25186 GCA_008528875.1 Aulacorthum solani | reverse complement strand
AAAATACACTTGTGTTTTGAAGTATGTATATCATAAATGAGTTGGCTTTAGATTCAAAAAACATTCAAAGTCGAAGTTTTTTCTTATACATATTAATCATTATATAAATAGTAAAGGCAGTTATTGTTAGATACAAAGACACAATAATAAATATTGACACATTGTATTATTCGCAATATAAATATATTGGCCAAGGAACGTGCTTACTTTATGTACGTCATTAACGGCTTTCTCAAATGCAGTTGCGATTGTTAGTACACATTTTCGTGTTGACAACCATCCATTTTTATTTTTATTTTGTATTCAATACAAAATGATTCGCAAACTCAAGAAGTGAACTTATTAGAGAGCGGCTCTTGTTAGTTTTACGCTCGGCACGATTAAGAGGATGCTACACCCGCATGTCTTACAAATGTAGAACAGCAAAAACTATTGCGCAGGACCTCTCGGGCCGTAGTCATAGTTAAGAGTTAAAGACTCCAAATTGATGAGAAATATAGTTGAGAATATTATCTGTGAAATTTCGTTTTTATTTTTTTAATATCACTTATACGAAAGAAGTTCTGACTATATTTTGAAAATCTATTATTTTTGTGTTTTTCAAACTTGAATAACTTTTTTTGCAGTTCCAATATCGAAGAAATAAAAACGATATATCACACCCAAAGTTCTCATTTTTTTATGGTTAGATTTTCGTGTCTTAGTATGGCTAACTTTGTCGGGTTTTTCCCGCGCATATCAGTATGTGGCATTTGCTAAGTTATACATATTTTGGAAGACGTCCACAACACTAGCGGGTATAGTGTTTTTTCTTTTTTTTTACGTGGAACGTAGGTACTTCAGTAATATCGAAGAACAAAGTATTTTAATATAATAAATGGTGTTTATGTTAATATAAAAATACTTGGGTCGTTTAATATTTTAATTGTTCAAACAAATATTTTGATAAAAATAATATCTGTTGTTCTAATAAATTACATTTTTTTTATGCTACTAGTATAAACAACTTGACCTTTACAGTAAAATAAAATCTGTTGTTCCAATATCGAATAAATTACATTTTTTTTTTTAAGCTCTTAGGATAAACAACTTGAAATTTACAGTGAAATAAAATGCAAGATATAATTACTAATACATCAATTCTCAAACACTAACATAGAGCCAGCCTCAAAAATAAAGGTAATTATCAATTTTATAGCTGTATAACTGATTTGGTATAAAAAATAAATTCGGTACATTATTAATTTGTTTATAATTTCCATCCTGGTACCTATCATATTGGATAAATTTGTCATTATGCCTCAATATATAATAAACGAGTATTGTTGTAATCAAGGTGGATACTGGATATATATATATATGTATCCACCTTGGTTGTAATATTTGTTTTTTACCATATTTTAACAGATTTTACTTTCTGAGATAGTTCAAAACAATTATTATTTTAATATTCCCAAACCTACGATTTACTGTAAATCGTATTTCGTCACCCGTTTGACTCGAGAACAAAGTACAAAATACTACAAACTGGTAGCAGAACTTTTTAGTCAAGTCCATCAAAAGAGGTTGGCAACTCTGGGATCCCTAGTTCAGTTGTAAGTTGTACAATAGCCACGGACTGTATAATATTTTAGTCTGTGTCTTCCACAGATATATTATACATTTTATTCACTAAAATAATTGTTTACAGCTGATGTTTGAACTTTGGATGTTGATAATACTGATTAGTGATAATACAGCATTACTCCGTAAAGTGTAAATAAATAAAAAATATTAAATAAGTAAATATGAAATTTAAAATTTCAATGCTATGACTCTATGATATACTGTAGTTATTCTTATTTTGTGATGCATATTTTAAATTTGTTTCTACGATTTTGAATTCACCGTAAGGTTCATTTCTAGTTGACTTAAGTGACTTGAAGACTTCACTATTCTTAGAAATCGTACCACTGACATACTAAATTGCAATGCACCTGTGGTATTAATGCGCATCTATGCCAAGTTAATCATAGCTATAACGATATTCACGATACTAGTGATTCTGTTCTCCAACCCAAAGACTGCGGTTAATATAAAATCGAAAATATTGTCTTCAAGCCATGTGGCGACTGCACCACTGGATAACAAGACCGAGTCGAAGGTTAGCATATGGATATCGGTGACAAAAATCGATCGTGGCCACTTGTTGACCAAGTTTCGTAAGTTCTTCAAGTCTCTAATCAGTCATCGTGGCAAGTGCCGTGCCATCTTTGAATTAAATGTAATAACAGACAACGCCAGCCGTCCGACAGTGGATAGTGTAATATACGAATTTACCAAACGATACAAAGAGACTCTACTGACTGTAAATATAAATTTTAATTAAAGTTTTGATTGGTAATTCTGTTAATTTGTGTGTGTATGATGATTTACAGCTAGTTCATTATGATTTTCAAGAGGTTCTGAAAATAGTTGAGAACAAAATCGAACCATTGAAACGTTTCTTTCAATCATCAAAAGGATCTTATTACAGTGATGATGTTTTTTATCTATCACCGGCACTTCATCTAGTCGCCCCTAATTCTTTGGACAAGGCTATTGTGGTTGATGTTGATACAGCATTTCAATCTACCATTTGTGACCTTTACAATGTGTTTGACAAGTAAACAGTGCTAGAAATGCCTTAAAAAATACTGACAATAAAGAATATTATTATTATTATAGTTTCACCAGTACACAACTGTTTGGTTTGGCCCCAGAACTTTCCCCTGTCTACCATCATATTCTGTGGAAATGGAGAAACTATAAAGGTGACAAGTACAAAACTCAGCAACACACAAACTTGAATGGCCTGAACAGTGGTGTTTTATTGTCATATTTGGAGAGAATTAGAAAAAGTTCTGAATATGATAGACTTATCAGTCCTGAATGGATTTCTAGTGTTGTTCAAAAGTATCTGTTTAAAGTAAGCGTACTCATCTATCATCCTTGGTTTCTGGTAAATTATTGATTTTTGATTGTTTTTATAATTTTAAGGGACATTTGGGTGATCAAGACTGGTACACTCTGGTAAGTTATGAACATCCAGAGTTAATATACCGTTTGTCGTGTGGATGGAATCGCCAACTATGCACATGGTGGAAGCTACATGGCTATGCAGATACATTTGACTCATTTGCAAGGTGTACAGAGAAAGTACATTTATACCATGGAAATTGTGATACACCTATTCCACCAAAATACAGTTTCTCCTGATCAAAAAAAGTCTAATATTGAGCTGCATGAAAAATTTATTAATTTTATAGTACAACAAAATTGAATAGACCAATCATGGGCCTCCAAATCATGTTCAAGGGACTGTTAACTCACTATTATTAATTAAATGTTAAGTGATTGTTCATGTAACTCAATGAGACTCAATGTTTGTAATAAAAAGCTTTTGAATTACTCGTTTTTGTATAAACTGAATCGTTATACCTATGTAAAATGTTGAATTTATATTTTAATTGAATTGTTTTAGTATGATGTTATTGGTTTAAGTTTTAAATAAATGATATTTATTAACTAGGTTATTTAAATTTTTTTATATTGCATTGTTTCATTGAGATTATTTAGTTTCTACTGAAATTTAACCAAATTAATTAAACCTAAAACAGCAAAAGCGTAACAGAAGAATAGAAACAATGGTGGCATTTGATGATCAATGGACATGCCATGAGTAGATTTAAATTTGATATTATATTTTTTTTCAAACTTTTTGTGTATTATTTAACCCCAATTAAATACATTAGCACTGGCTAATTTCAGATGCCGCTTAAATTTTCTACAAGTTAAAATATTTTGGAAACTGTAGATACATTTTGCCAACCAAAATTTCATGTGATTTAACATTGCACTTTTCTTAAAAAAAAAAAAGATCTTACTTTAAAATAAATACAATAATATGATATATTATATGAGCATTGAACATAATCTATTATATAACTTTGATTAGTATTAAAGGAAACAGAACTACAGAAGTATAATTTTGCATACTTACTAGTTACTACTCATTGCATCACTATCTGGGCTGCTCAGCTACTCAGCATCTCCTTAAGAGTAGACCTTTATTCGCCATGGCTGTCCAATGTCTAAGATGATAATTCATATGACAAATTTTGATTGGCTGATTGTAATTACTATTATTAGCATAGGAATGTGCACTGGGGCCCCAGCCACCCACAGACCCTCCACCCAATTCCCTAATTATTTTTAACCCCCCCCCCCCCATCAAATTGGTTGCTTTAAGTTAAAAATTAAAGTATAAATTAATTTTTAATGTGTTTATATATATAATATATATATATATACATAAACTTTGTTTTATTTATATTTAAAAAATCATCCTGCACCTAATGGCTTTCACAATCCTTGTGGGCCCTAATTTTTAATAAGCACTGCCAAAACCAAGAGTCTGAGCGACTGAGCATGCCTATGATTATAAGTGACTATTTGTCATAGGTACCGTGTATCGTATATTCGTATGCATGTATAATGTAATAAGATACTCAATAAAGGTGGCATCGTATGAAAACGTGAACGCTGGACTACTTGGACATTAACTACGTTTTTGAACCAAGCAGAGATAAAAAAAAAACATTAAGATTTCAATGTTCGATACTTTGATTTAAAAATAAGAGTCTGTAATGTCTAAATTACAGACTGAGGCATTTTTTTATAATTATTTATCATTTTTTTAATTGGCGACCACGAAACTCAAATACTATGATGACAGTTTGGGGTTTTTGAAAAAGAGATATTTCTTTACGATTCTTTTTCTCGGCGTTTTCCCTGGGTAAATACTGCAAATTCAGACATGCCTGACTGCTGAATCGAGAACAAAAAAAAATGTGGAGAAAATAATGATAATTAAAAAAACAAATCGTATTTATAAATATGCAACATAATATAATTTTTTCTCATCACGTGATAATTTTTTTCGTACAAAAATGAAATAAATAGGAACAGATTGTTCTGTCGTAATACAACAATACATTTATATTATATGAATATTATATATAGATATTTATATTTATTTATATATAATATGACATGTAAAAAATAAAAAATGTCACCAAGCCATCAACTCAGTTTAAAAAAAAAAAAATACAAAAAATACGTAACCCGTAGGTACACAGAATATGCTTAAATCTAATTATTGCTTTTTGATACACTTTTCATAATAATCATAAACCATTGTATATCCACAACGACGTTACAATTAATAATCTATAACATATTGAACCTATCTTTTATAAACGTTATTATATAATATATATATATATATATTAATGTATTTTAATCAAATTTGTTTCTACCATCTAACATTAGTCAAATAAATGGTAATATAGTATTATAGTATATAATATAAGTACATATAGGTACGACGGCGACGTACAGATAAAAATATAATATTCACACCTAATGATAATATACCTACTTAAGTAATATGATATGATTGTCTCGGTTATATTATAAAGTAGTATGCAGGTTTACATGATGTGCCTACGATAATAAATACTGACTTAACTACCTACTATAATATGTATTGTAATACTAATACAGGCAATGTACCTATGGTATTATAATTAATATTTAATATACCTATCTAATTACATTTCAATAATGCACGTTATTTGTGTTGTGGAACCTGAAGTTATACGTATAAAATATTATTCAAAGTCTCACAAAGTCTAAACAACATAATTAAACGTTCTATAATATGGGTATGCCTAAGGCATTATATTATTCTACTGTACAACACGAAACGTAGGTAAAATTTCATAAAATATATATATATAAAAAACTTCTATAATGTTGTGAAAAAAAAGATTATAATAATATATTATGATACTTATGTACAACGTCAAACGAACGGCGTTTGACGACAACCTACAACTTTACGCCGACAACGTATCTATATACATTTATATATATAGACATGGACGAGAACGGCGTAAAATTATCTAAAAACTGTTAAAGTTTATTGGACGGGGTTCACTGATCAAAGGTTTATTTCATCCTCTTCATAGCTCGCTAAACTTAACTTATACACTAATCGCGTATACCACGCTTTTAACTCGTACACAATACCATGTACCTACATATTATAACACTACCCTTACTCATAATTATCTACAACAAAGTTATGTAATAAAATGTATATAATGGTTACAAAACAAAATACTTATGTTTACCTCTTACATTATTAAGGAAAGAAAGGAAAAAACAATAACAACAACGAGAACGAGATTTAAGTACTTGGACCGCGATACGCGAGTCGTCGATAATACTGTGCGCAGTTCGTTTAAAAAAACATAATAATATAACAGTTGAACGAATAATAAACACAAAGAAACGAAAAACTACAGTTAACGAGTTATATATATATATATAATATGTGCATGTGTGATATAATTTTTCCAAAACTTTGAATCGTTAAAAGTATTGCATGCAAAACGAGATTTTCAGAATTGACATCATCCAACTAACTAGACTACCCCTAACGTTCCCGGAACGGATTTCGGAATCTCTCAAACTACTAAACATATCGCTCACAAAGGTCTATAAACACGGCATATATCTTTCTCTCTCTATATATCTATAAAAAATTGCATTTATGTGAGCAAAATCAAAAAAGAAATCTCTAAATATTATCGAGTACAATATACAGGTCACGTTTCTCAGATTAGTTTCCGCCGTGGAACCGTACACCGAAATATTGTACGCGCGGCGGATTAACGCCGTGTCCTGCATGCAAACACGACGAATGCGATCAAAACGGCTAGGATTTCATCGCATTTCGAACCGATTGGTCGGAATAGAAATCGTTCGCATTCGTCGTGTTTACGTGGGACGCGGTGGAAAACTGCAACACGCGACAACACAAGTAGCCGGAAGTCAGGGGTGGTAGATCGTAGATAATAGTATCTATTATGGTCTATAGCATTTTTCATAATATTATCTATATTATAATCTATAATAATGTAATATCATAACAGATAATATTGTCTGCAAACCTTGGCTGCTATAATATTGATATAGGTACACTCAGCGGCGTATTGTTTCTCCGGGTGGCCGCCTCACTAGTCACTTCATTATGCAGCGATCGTTCGGTTTCGCCGTTCGTGTGTATACTACGCCACCCATCAAACATATTATGTCAGAATCCGACAAGTCGTATCGGCCGCGGCCACTTGCGGTTGGCCGGNNGGCCGGCTAGGGGGAGTACCGGTGGAGCAGGTCCACGTCGGTCGCGCCGTACATCTTCATCGTGGCCGTCGGTTTGCTCAGCACGGGCGACACTTTGCACAGCCCTAGGTTGTCGTAGCCGGTGAACTCCTGTGTCACGAGCGTGGCGTCCTCGCAGGGCAGCTTGTCGGTCGACGACGTAGACGACGACGAGACGGTCGTGCGGCTGGTCCGGTGCCCGGACGACGAGCTTGCCGACGACGTCTTCGGGGCGTCAGTCGTGTGCGCGGCCATCATAGTCGTCGCCGCCGCCACCGTCCACGGCTTGTTGTCCACCGTCTCGCTCACAGTGTTAACCGTGTTGTTCCTGAACTGCGCATAAGACAAACACACAAACGACCATTAGGTATTGGTATGTACACGAGTACAGGATAATAATTATTGAGACACGATGAAAATATAAATAGTATTTAAATATAGGTACATATTGGCTATTTTATTATTTTTAAATAAATATATTTTGGCGCTCACAACGAGGAGAGAAATTATACATCTAAAACAGTGGAGATGTTTACAACTAGGGTTTTCACTCCGTATACTAAACTTATATATATTATATTGTATTAAAGTTTGATCGAGTATACATCATGTTAAAATTATCACGAGATTCAGTTTTGCTATAATATAGTGTTTAGATGTATCTGTTATTAACGTCAGACATCGATATTTCAATAGACCTTGCTATTTACAAAATATTAAAAATAGAAATGATCTTCCTTAAACACGAATCTACGGGCTTTGGGTAGTATTGGGTACTACTTGGATTTTCGAACTCGATTTACGGCGGGTGTGGAATAATAACCAGTGCGATATATCACCTCTAAGAAACTTTATTTTCATATTTTAATATAATTTATCTAACAATTAATATTATTGACGTATATAACTATTAAAGTTATTCTATGGTTCTTATGCGAATATTTTACTCAAGGTTTACTATTTTGTTTGTTTGATAAATTACAATTCTAAAGAAGATTATTTTATATCATTCTTATAAGATTGCAGTCGACAGAGCGAAGGGATTTTTTGGATTTTTTATGGTCACATCCTAAAAGTAAAACAAATCACTCATCAGTCATCAGAATACAGATAATACCATACCTGGGATAGTCGATAGACATTTGGAAATTGGGAGAACTTAAGAGAATATAACCAAAACAATTAAACAAAAACCGAAAAATTTTAACTTTTATACAGAATTGTGCGTTGTATATTATTTGTGGGCCGTTGTTAGTTTTTACGGTTGTTAGTTGACTTGACTTTATCCGAAGGTTTATGAAAATCAGTGTACATTTAAAATATTGAGACCTCTTATTAATATCAATCTAAAGCATTTCAAGATAAATTTGATAAATTTATATTTGGGCGCGTGTGAATCAGTTAGAATCGAATGTTTAAGTGAAAACTATGTGCTGAGAAGGCAAATATTATTTAATAATAAATATTGTATGCAGAACTGTTTATCGAGTAAGAGCTTTAAATTTATTATAATATAATATTATACATAATGAAATTTAATTGTACACTGGAGGTGACGAGCAGTATAATTTTTTTTTCATCCGAAAGGATCTATATAAATTAATAAAAATAATTTCTGCGTCTAAATATTCCGCAGACTGAAAAAATACCGCCTACGACTCTGGGCATTCTACAACATGTACATTGTACACACATTACACATAATAATATATATAAGTATGACATACATATTAATGAATTACATTTTATATTCCCATTCCCATACCTATACAACTGCACGCGTTTCGAAATATTATTATTATTATCATTATACATACTACACGCAATGTGTAAATATTATGCGTTACATCGGCTTTTTTTTTTCATCGAAACGACATATTATATTGCAAACACAACTCAATAATAACCGTAAACATCCCGATACAAGAGCATCAATACAATAATATATCATTATTTAAGTGAAACATATTATACAACGTACACATAATATGTTATAAAATATGTTTAATGATGTTTATTAAATAGTTGTGCCCTATATAGGTTCAACGATATTTCCATCGTTATTGTTGTTCTAACGTATAATATTACTAATATAGGTATAATAATATACATTTAAAAACCGTTCGGACAGTACACGTAACGACGAGATTCGATTGACGACTGAAATAAATATTATTATGTATAAATTGTTGAGACGTGATTTTTGATAACTATACTGTGTAACATTAAAATTCTATTACATTTCCGATCTTGTCCCTCTAATCTTCAGACGTCATATTGTATATTTGTATGTAACCGAACACGACATTTTATAATTTCGTATAGGTAATATTATAATATGACTAATATCGTATTCCTGCATTGAAATGCATAAAACCTTGTAATCGTTATTAATAATATATTATTATTTTATTCACACACGTAAATTGTAATAAGCGCACGATTTTGATGGCATTATATTGTTCGTTATTTTCTGTTATTGTCGTCGACGACGATATTGCGCTGTGGCGCAACATTCTCCTCAAGGCAAAACAGGACTTCGACGTTATTGTAATATTATTTTTCGAGAAGTTTCATTTTTCTTCGATCGATTCGTCGTTTGATGCATTAAAACATACGCCGCCACGAAACAACAATAATTGCGATTTAACGACCACCCATTATCGGGAGAAGTCTTATATAGGTCTCATTCCGAGAGAGGAACGGAAGCTATATACCTACAGAGGCATATTACATAGATATGCGTTACAAAAGACCATAAAAACACGATTACTGCAACATATAACACCTGCTGTATATGCATGCACTTCGTGATACTTCATAATATAATATAATACATATATAGGTTCGAATGTATATATAATTACAACGATATATGCCTCCTCTCTGCGTAGGTTAAATGATGTGAACGTCACGTCTCCCAGCCAACACATATTTTGAAACACGTAGTATTACCTGCACCGGACGGAATGAAAAACATTCTTATTATATGCGGTGCAAAGAAATATAGAATAATAACAACACGACACACCCTCCTCGGACGTGTTGGTATATAATATTATATTTCAGAGGAAAAAAGAATGAGAGACAATAAAGAGGTTTTTTTTACTTCATCGTGTAGGTATTCTCACTTCTTCGTATACCTAGTGTCCTACCTACCTACACGTTTATTTTTTTTGGTTAAATTTTTCAATGTACCTATTGCACACTACCTATATAAAACGTTACGTAATAAATTATATTGTATTTGTTTTACCTTTAAGAAGGCCAATTTTTTTTTGAAATATGAATCTTTGCCTCCGCTCTTGAGCTTCGGCATCTTCCTCTCGCGTTTCCATATGAACACCAACATGACGGACATAAGGACGATCGCTACGACCACCAGCAACGTCAACCAAATTATCAACGATTTTAGGGTCTCCAACTCTTGTAGAACATCTGCAAAAGTAGCGAAAACAAATTTGCATTTTGTTGTTAATTATATTCGAAAACGGCTTGTATATACACTAAATTATAACTACATTTATCATAAATTTATAACTGTACAGACAGTCGCTTACCTTGGATGTTACTATCCTTGACGTAATGCTTCACGTAGTCATGTATGTAATCTGCACAAAAAAAAATTCAAAAACGATAAATTAATATACGGTTGCCTGTTGAACATATCACATTTATACGGACGACTGCGAATCGTCGTCTGAGCAGTCATCCTATATTCAAAACAAAGTATTTCATTTTACGCGCCTATTTCCCCCCTCCCCGGGACAGACGAGCGTGTCGCAATGATAGAGACATCATTATATAAGAAAAATTCAATTATCTTGCAGAATTTACAATTATTATTATTGGACATGTCCTCTGCACCGCGAGTACTCGCGTATTCCGGGTACGAGTGTCAGATTTCGCCATGGCCAGCATAATACCATCCGCCCGCCCAAAATCCGACTTAATAATATTATGATAATATTTTACGCATCGTATGTTATGAGAAATACTATAATAGTACATATAGGTAAGTCATCACTCATCTATTCTGATACAATATTTTGGTACACATACACAGCAATTAGCAACGTTAGCCTAAATATTACATAGGGACATAATATACTATGATGTTTTAGGAAGAATGATGGTGCTCTACACAGAAGTAGTGTACACAACAGTTACTATACGTGCGGTATACCTACATCATAATACATAATATGTGTGACGTATACGGTCGAGTTAATAACGTGCTCAGACGCGGAGTAAAAAAAAAACACGTAGTACTTAAAACATAATAATATATATATATTATATACATACAGACGATAAAATTAATTTGATAAAGCACGTTCTGCCATGACGGTAGGTGTAAGGGTAAGTAGGAACATAGTATACAATTTTTTAAAAACACGAAATTATAAAAAACCCTAAGACCGCACAGACGTTTCGAACTTCTGGGTGAAATATTCTATACTGTTTTGTATCTATATATGTGCTTGCGTTTGTTTGGCCGATTTAGAGCTTATAGTTGCCTCAGCAACACCCTCCCTCCAGTATATTATAATATGCGGTATGTGTATAATATATAGCATCATGACTTGCTAACAGTCAACCCGATTGATTTCCCAATACATAGGTATACACGAACACTTCATCGCTTCGGATATCCCTGTACAATAAACACAATAACGTCAACTATTTAGTACAGGTATGGGTCAACTACCTGCAGCTGTACAGACATGATATAATTATAACTCGTACGACAGCGGTCAACGAGTCACAGCCTGAATAGCTAGTCACGTACCGCAAGTGTATTACAATATGTAGGAAGACTGCATTGTGGTGGAATCAGGTCACGCGAGGCGGGGGATTAATAAGAGTTTATAATAGACCTAACGGGGAGGGTTTTTTTTCTTTCTTGTATCGCCTAAAACAAAAAAACATACCGACGCTGATTGATGTGCAAAATCTTATGCGTCACTGCGTCATATGTATAATGTGTAGATACCTATGATGATATATACATCAGATATAAGATATACGGCCTATATAATAAGCACAGCCTGACAAAATTTGAGGAAACGTGAGGGAATTCGTGATATAGATAATTCCGATTATTTCTTTAAAATATTATCAATATTGTTTTATTAATTTTTATCTTTTTTGTTAGTAATTACTTATCTATTTTCAATAATGTAATGATTGGGGATTTTAAAAATTAAAAATTTGAGAATAATACTCCTATTATCATCCCCACTAGGTATTTACAGTTTGAAATTTATATATTTAGCTGGTACACGTCCTGTTAAAGAGGTGTTAAATGATATGTGAAAGTATAGTATAGGTACTTTCAATTGTACAGATCCTATACAGTTATATCACATGAGCTATGTACAACAAAGCTGTATAAAACATTTTTTTATAATTTCGGACACAATGATTTTCAACTTGTAACAACTTTATACAATATGGTTATAACATGCAGCTGTTGAGCTGTACACGTGTTTTGACTAAATAATTTAGTCGTCAGAACCATTAAAAAAGAATAGTGGTACATGCATGTAGGTTGTGTTAAATTTGACAAATGTTTGATCGACGTAGTCGAGAAATAATAACTCAAGATCATATAATAAAATATATCTGATTATTTGGTCGAAAAAATGTCAAAATATACGATTTGGTCAGTCCAAAATCATAAGAATGTTGTCGATCCGAGATAATGAAATATCATGAAAATTACGTGTTTTCTTCCGTTGATAATACATTATCATTATTCATAGGTAGTAAAGGAAAACACGTTTCGTCATCATAGATAAACGATATGTATTACATTTTTTTTATCGGCAACAGATTTCGAGAAACGTTCAAATTTTTTTCTTACTAGGTAGCTGATATTATTATGCAAGTAATACTAGATAAATCTAGGTATGTGTACCAGGAACACTGTAGTACTCTACCTATACCTACATGACTTTAATTTCATTCGATAAGCATAGGCTTTATTTTTTACCTCATATCTGTTAATATTATTTTTTACTCGAGTCATGTTACAGTTATAATTTATAAGTATAAGTATAACAAATACCGTATTTGAGAATTCATCTCGGGTGGGGCTGTTGGGGTTATGTTGTGTATTATATATATATTACATATAGTCGTAAAGATAATAAATCATGGTGATATTTTTAGATAATATTATTAATTGTGTACAAAATGAAAACTTATTAGCTATATCAAATGTTATTAATTTGTTGGAGGGTTAATAGAAAACAATAAATTAACTAAAAAACAAGATTTATATTTTTCGTTTTGCTGCAAGACAAAATTACTTTCAATTTTGTTTAAAAGTATAAAATAATGCATATTTTATAATAATTTATTGAACTTATTGTTTTGATTTATGGTAATGCGTATAATGAATTAATTATTTATGTCGTCTAGTTGTATATTTTGAGTTCATTGTGAAAATTACCACGAACATCCGAAAACAATTATATACTATTGAATTCACGGTTCGCAGAATCGGAGTGAAAAATATTCCATGACGCAAAATGGACGTAGTTACACATGGTACACCATATTTAAAAACGTACATAGAATAGCATAAAATATACATATTTAAATACTGAAAACCATAAAAATTATTCCAATTTTATAATTAAAATTAAAATAATATTATATTTTTTCAATGCATATCATCGCTAACGTTAACATTTCTCTTTATTATTTTAGTTTCTCTCGATAACAAGAATACTTTATTTGTACTTACAAAAATAAGTAAGTATTTCGTAGTTTAAAAAAAAATGTTCATATTATAAAGCTATAGTATTCTGTCTTGCCCTGAATTATTGTATAAGATTAATTTTCGTATTCCACCTGTAAACACACGTACCAATAATACTTTCTACGCAGTCAATTGTTTTAACAAAATGCTGTCCTAAATCACCCAATAAACCATATTTTAAATTATTATTACAGTCAATAATTGAATAATTTTTATTCCTCCTTTAATAATATTATTTTTTAAAATACTTAATTACTTTATTTGTAAATAGATTTGTATAAAATATTTAAAATGTAATCTGTATAGTATCTGCAGTTCATCTTTTAGTTTTATTTCACTGCAGACGCCTGTGACATTTTAGTACGAACCCTAACTTGAAAACAATTCTACGAAAATGACTTAAATATAAAAACTTTATTATATTTTTCGACGGAGGAGTTCACGATGAAATATATTTATTGCCGTTTATAGAATTCGTTACTATATATGTATCACATATATTATAGACGAAATACACTTAAAAACCATATAGTGGCAAAAAAACACACACCTTCGATCATTATTGTGTATGGGTATTGGGTTGTGGGGCAAGTGTGTAGAGTGGTTAGTGCCTTAGCTAATGGTCATGTTAGGGTATTCCATAAAATATAAGTCATATTACGCACACAGACACACAACATAATAATATATAGAACCATAATGCACAAAAGGATAAAAGACCACCATGTTTTTGAAATCATACGTTATAAACTTATAACCCAAATATATGGTGCATAAAATAGGAGTGCAAGTTACAATAATCGTATTTACGAAAATTAGTGTTAGTTGAGCTGGAGTCGTGTTGGAAGACATATTATATTATTATTTATTAATAATATTATATAGATATCTAGGTATTATATAACATAATGGTATATACATAAATATGGACAAAACAAAAGAAAAAACACTAGACGAAAATCAGAACGGACAACAAATTAAAAACATAATATGCCGCTTTGACCACGATCGGGATATTGAAAAAAAAAATTAATAATCTTTGCACAGAAAATCTCGGGTCTATAATATATGACAATACATTATTATCGATTCAACAGGCGAGGCGGAATCGTAATAGTCGAAAAACTGGTTGAATTTTTTCGGTTACAATGGTATTAAATTAATTCCATGCGTGCAGCGATCGGGTACCTCGGTATACTACCAAAGAGTTTTTGAGATATGAGAGCACGTCAATCCGATGCTGCATTGCTGCCCATATACTATCTATATAATATATGTATATTGTATACTGTTACGGGGGCATTTGACGATCGAGTATATGGACCTAAAACATTGTATACAGCCGCAGGTGCCATAAATCATTATTTATTACCTTACAGACAACAAATAACAATACTGCAGAGGTAGGCACCGAATTCTTTTCGGGATTGTTCCCCTCGAATCGTATTCCAAGGACATACGAAGAAAAAACAACAAAACTCTATAACAAAGCGGGACCACCGACCAATTTCGCTTCGCCACAACATATATATATGTATATATTATCATAGTATAATAGGTACACCTATATAATATATGACTGCATGGTGCGAGGTCTGCGTCATACATTCTCATACTATACATATACGAGTACCTATACAGATTTACGCGCAGAATCCGGACTCCGATTGTAATTTCTTTTTTTTTGTTTGTTTGTTTGCTTGTATTATTATAATACATAAGTTACATATTTACGGTTTTTATTTAATAATATAAAATATCATTTTATTGCGCGTGTGCCATTACAATCGTTCGCGTTTACGAATACCTGCAGTTAATATTACTATAGCCATTGAACGAATATGGCCGCTTATTGCTTCTACCAGTGTCCAAATATTATACGTCCTATATTCTCCTATTATTAAATAATGGATGGAGTCCGCTTTAACACGAGCAGGACTCATTGGTAACAATAAACCTTAACCCGTCTTATACGGACCATCGTTTAAAGAATGTGTTGTTTTCAATTTTTATTTACACCGCGATCACGTACATCGTCATCATCATTGCGCCCTATACACGCGTTGTTGACTAGATCGACTCGTACATACGTCGTATACGCATATCACTAAAACAACTTATAGAAAATCAAAATGATGCGTACAGAATATATGGTACAAGATGAACGATTTGAAAATATTTATTGAAAGCGCGCTGAACAAATCTTGTGGGAGTGGGGAAAAGTAAAAATTGTATGTACAATAAATATAATATCTCATGGTCGTGGAGCATAAACGGAATATGATATTATTATAATAATATAAAGGGACCCAGAAGTACATAGAAAGCGTTGTGATAGAAAGCGACGAGCAGAACATTGAAGGGGTCGGCCGTCGGACTAATGAATATTTGCAGAAACGAGGTAGGTGTCTTAAGCAATGTTACACATGCGTGTGGTTAAATACGACGAATATTGTGGACGATGTTCCGGAGTAGAAAGTCGGTGCGAAAGAAATAAGGTCCTCCCCTCGCGCGCGCCATCATCTATTCGTCGCAAGTGGGTTTTTAATTTGTTACTTCTCCGAGAAAGGACGCAACGTTTGGCGGTTGACCTCGCGCGCAGAAACGACTGCTGCGGTCGGCAAGCGAATAATTATTATAATATATTTAACAGTAAGTGTAATAACAATATAACGCTGCCATTTATAATTTAAATTGTTTTATATATAATATATTATATATCAGATATAATAATTTTTTACTATAATTGTTATTTATTTTGGATTTATAAAGATGAAGGCATCATAATATAATGATATTATCCTAATAAATGTGTACTAAAAAATACTTGAATACATTAGGTACATAAGAGGTAACCTAACCTATGTATTAAAAGTCCACGATTGTATGAATAGGACATTAGGTAAATTCATTTAATATGCTCAATGTTCCACTACAACGGAAGATATAATGGCTTAACTAGGATTAACGGGTGTTAGGAGCGTAAAATGTATGCTCGTACTAGTCGTGGGTATATGGTCAGAAACGTTCGTACCTATCATTATGTAGTACGTAACAGTTTTATTCGAAAATTGCACATCGGAAGGAAAAGGTACACTTCTTTAAAATGAATGCCGCATATATGAGTACCTCCAACGTAAAGAAAAAACACGTAGGTCTAATAAACGAGATCAAATCCTTGGGCCCTATATGGATAATACATACCTTGACACTGTTGTTGGCATATTTTGACGTCAAAGTTGTGCGAAGTCTCGTTGCAGTACGAATGGCACGGGTAGCACTGGAGATCGTGGGCCTGGCACATATGGTACTCGGGGCACTCCTTCTCGCCGCACGGCTTCCTTAGCGACAAGCCCGCCATGACAACGACTACTGAAATCCGATTAATATCGCCGTAAGTCCGATATGATGAAACAACGATGGTCGTATCACGAGTATTATAGATGGGTAGGTACAAAAATCAGATCGTTGTCGTCTCGACAGTCGCAGGAGGTCGGAAGTCGCGCGCGGCCAAGTGCCGACTGCTGAGCCGACGACGGCTGCTGGCGGGAACCAACGCTTTTGGCGCGCTCAGACCGAACCTCAGCCGCCGCCGCCGACGACCAACCGGTTTGGCCGCGTCGCGAAATCGTTACAACAACAAAAAAAAATTTACAATAATTATCGTGGACTTGCTCACCTAACGTCCTATTACTTCAATTGTCAATGACGGCGGCTGCAGTACCGCGGTGCCGTGGAGGTAACCTGATGTCGGATGGAACCCTCCAAAGGCCCGCCGAACCATAATATTATTATTAATATTATATCGTCGTGCAGTACGAGCGGCAGCGTCAGCGGCGTAGCAGTTGTAGAGGAATGTTTTCGCGTGTGTATACACACCACGGCCGCTACACTCGGTACTCCCCCACCGGCAGCGGGTGTTCCGCAGCCGCTCACCGGGCAACCTGCGCAGGTATACACACACGCGACGCGGCCGAGTGACTCACCTTTTTCCCGAGTCGACGTTGTCGTTACTGTTGCGCACCGCCTCACCACCACAACCACCGCCAACAATTACTCCTCCAACCACCACCACCGCCGCCGCCGCATCCGTTCGCTTTCTGCGCCCCCACTGTCGTTGGTACCTGTCCATCGTGACGCGCACCACACCTGTAACGACCGAAGACCGGTTTTCGGTGCGGCGGCGGTGACGGTCCGCGATGTTGCCAAGCGGCTCGCTCCGCTCCGAGTCTTTTACTCTTTTGTTTCGTTATTTTTTTATCCGTTAACCACGAGACAATCGTTACAAAATACATTTTTCGGCGTCACGTGAAATCGCCAATCTCGTGACGAGAACCATCAACGCTTTTACGCTAAAAGTCTGTAACCGAGATATATATTTCTGACACACAATACACACAGTATTTGGCGTAACATAAATTTTCTATATAGTGACTATCGGGGTCGGGGTGGACTGGCTCAGGGTGATTCAACCAAGTTGCACCCCGGACCCAGATCATCTCTGTCGACCCATTTCTGAAATTTAACTCTTATTGTAATGTATGGAACTCTTACCTAATTTTAGTAAGTTTAAAACAAAAAAAAAGGGTACCTAATTAAATTTGCACTCTGGATCAAAAATAGCTAGTCCGTCCCTATTTAAGGTGTCATGGAAAAATTCAACAAGTTTGAAACGATTTTGAAAATATCAGATTTGCCATTAAACATTTAACTTAAAAATATTATTGTTTGAGTACAAAAAATTATGATGTTCCTGTAGGTTTCGTCTTCACCCCGAAAAATTCCACGAAGAGCCCCACTTTATCGAGCTGTAATACATTTTTAATTGGTAACAAAATGTGTTATGCGATGATAGGATGAACACGTAACTACAGTACATAACGTTACATGGTGTGTTTTGGCGCGTCACGTCGTCAAGGTTACCTCGTCGGTTCCAGAAAGTCTAACGTCGACTTTATTATTATAATAATATACCGATCGGCGACCCGCACTGCTTCCGCGGCGTGGTTCGTGTATAAAGAAATGCGGTACTTACGCGCGTGTGCTACTGCCGTCTTATCAGCATTATAAGTCACATGAGTTACAAATAAAAAAAAAAATCGGTAATTTGTCACACGCACATAGTATTAAAACATGCGTGAGTACTTAAGGTAACTAAGTAAAAGCCTAATGCTTGAGGAGTTATAACCTCATCCAAGATGTTTTATCAATTATTTCTAAATGAGTAAAAAAAATATAATAAGAACCTGCTGTATAGTTGATGATGTCGAGTGTTCCTTGTCATTGAGTGGTCACTGAAATGGATGTGTTAAATTTGAATTTAATAATTCAATGACAAATCAAATTACATCGAGTAAAATAACGAAAAACGATTCTACAGGGCGTAGACGGCCTGTTACTCGGTTAGAATTTATAGGGGTTAAGGCAGCCGGCACCAATGTCATTTTGTTCACAAAAATACACTTTACGGATATAATGATCCTTTCCTGTAGGATCAACCAAATTTGAATATTTTTTTTAAAAATTATTGAAAGAATAATATTCTACAGGTTAAATTGAACTCAATATTTTAAATACATAATAATAATATAATAGCTCAATAAATATTTATAATATATTTTCAATATTTTAATTTTAAACATT